>VWYE01002579.1:0-10885 GCA_013398995.1 Alaudala cheleensis
TCCTGAGGGTAAGGATCCTCCCCTGCCAGCTTCTGCACTGCTGGAAACCCCAAAATCACAATTTGTGCAGAGCTGGACACCCCAAAATCCCAATTTCTGCACTGCTGGGCACCCCAAAATCCCAATTTCTGCACTGCTGGGCACCCCAAAATCCCAATTTCTGCAGAGCTGGGCACCCCAAAATCACAATTTGTGCAGAGCTGGGCACCCCAAAATCCCAATTTCTGCACTGCTGGACACCCCAAAATCCCAATTTGTGCACTGCTGGCCACCCCAAAATCCCAATTTGTGCACTGCTGGAAATCCCCAAATCACAATTTCTGCAGAGCTGGGCACCCCAAAATCCCAATTTCTGCAGAGCTTCCAAGGAAACTCAGTGCCAAACTCCTTCTCCTTTCTGGCATTGGTAAATCTTTTAGATTAATAGGGGAAAATAGAGTTTAAAATGGCAAATTCTCACTGGTATTTAATCATAAATAATTGGTGAGTAAATATCTGTATAAAAGACAGAAACCCCCTTGTTGGGAGGGACTTTCCCCTGGACCTTCTTGACCAGACTGTGACGGGGCAAAGAGACAAAACTCAGATAACAACAAATATCTTTGCAGCACAACCCACACAATCTCCAATTTCTCCTTCCAAGCACAAAGAAAAACACTTTTTACACTCCTGTCCCACTTCTTTATTACATTTTTATTGAATTTTCACTCCCTTTTCTCCTCCCCTGCCCAACAGAACAAGATTTTCATCTACCGTGGCAAGGAGTACGAGCGCAGGGAGGATTTCAACCTGAAGCTGCTCACCCAGTTCCCCAGTGCTGAGAAGATGACCAGCACAGCCCCTCCTGCAGAGGACATCAAGGCTTCCCCCAAACAGTGTATCTTTTTTTGGGGTTTTTTGGGGGTTTTTGGGGGCATTTTGGCACAGCCCAGAGCTGCCTCTTCCCCATAAGAACAAAGCTGGGGAGCAGCGGTGATGGGGTTGTTGCTCCAGGGGGGTGTGGAGGGAGATACAGGTCATAAAAATGGGTTTATCCTGAGTTGTGAGGGTGGATTTAAAGGCTTTTTGAGGCTGTCAGGGTCAGGAATATTTTGCAGGGATTATTCCTGTCGGAGTTCTCTCTTCTGAGATTAACCCCAGCAGTGTAAAATCTTTCTTCTCACCAGCCCGTGCTTGAAAGAAGGAATTGGAGAATGTCTGGGTTGGGGACTGCAGATGTTTATTTTACAAATCTCATCTCTCAGTTCTTTCTGTCCAGTGTGAAGTTCACAAGCAGCTGGAAAAATGGTTTCTCCCCCTGCCCAACAGTGTTTGGGCTTTTATAATCTATATTATGTTAATATTGTTTTTCTCTAAACACCAATAACTAAACCCATGTCATGCAGTGAAATTGCACCTTTACCAATCCTAAAAACCCACAGCCCTTTGCAAAGAGGGAAGAGGAAGAGGAAGACAGGAAAATGTGTTTTTATCACATTGATCTGCCTCCATCTTTGCCTCCATTATATTTACACAGTAAAATCTAAAAACTCTATTTCTCACCCAGTGACACAACACAAATCACACCAATCAAACCCTTGTGACTCCAAATCCTCACACAGCCCTGGCAGTGCTTCCCACGGGCTGAGACCAAAAGCCACCACTGAATGTGACACAGGCCAGGGAGGATCCACCCCCTGTCCTGCTCCTGCCCATCCAGGACACCCACAGGGACACTCTGGTGTCCCACACCTCCCTGTGCTCTCACTCAGGTGGTGCTGACAGCTCTGGCCATGCTGGGTCCCACCTGGGGATTCCTGATGGGAAATGCAGCCTGGGACAGTGGCATGGGAAATGAAGGGTTCTCCCTTCACTGCTGGGGTTTGTGTGGGTTTTTTTCCCTTTGGAAGAAATGTGATTTTGTCACTGAAAATCGTTGGATGCAGAGCCTTTGCTATTTTTTAATTCTTGCCTTTGCTATTTTTTAATTCTTGCCTTTGCTATTTTTTAATTCTTGCCCTTGCTATTTTTTAATTCTTGCCCTTCCTATTTTTTAATTCTTGCCCTTGCTATTTTTTAATTCTTATTTCCCCCCCCTTTGCTGGTGGGACTCCAGGCTGTGTCCCAAGCTCCCCACCAGGCTTAAGTCCCTCTGAACTGTGAGTGTGAGCCAGTGGAGATGCTCCAGGTTCCTGCTGGAGCAGGAGCTTCAGTCTGTGGTTCCTGGAGGATGCAGAGCAGGAAAAGCAAATTCCTGGGCTTGTGGTTCCTGGAAGATGCACCAGATTTCTGGGTTTGTGGTTCCTGGAGGATGCACACCAGGAAAAACAAATTTCTGGGTTTTTGNTGTGGTTCCTGGAGGATGCGGAGCAGGAAAACCAAATTTCTGGGTTTTTGGTTCCTGCAGGATGCACACCAGGAAAACCAAATCCCTGGGCTTGTAGTTCCTGGAAGATGCACCAAATTTCTGGGCTTGTGGTTCCTGGAGGTTGCAGAGCAGGAAAAACCCAATTCCTGGGCTTGTAGTTCCTGGAAGATGCACCAGATTTCTGGGTTTTTGGTTCCTGGAGGATGCAGAGCAGGAAAACCCAACTCCTGGGCTCCCCAGGAGGATCTCAAGGTCCATTTTGGCCCTCAAACCCAGTGCACAAAGGCCCAGACCAGGCAGGGACAGCAGATGCTTCCCCTGCAATGCTCCTGCCAATCATCAACCCCACAGAGGAAATTAAACCCAAATCAAAGCCAAACTTGGTATCAGAAATGCCTCTTGTGCAGCTGCTTTGTTCCAGCTGCTTCCTCTGCATCTGCTGGTGTTTGTTGGGATGTTCCTGGCTGGGGATGAAGCTGCAGGGTTTGGATGCAGATCTGAGCCATCCCTGAGCTGTTTGGGGCTCTGGCACAGCCCCGGGGTGAGGGGAGCAGCTGCAGGGCTTGGATTTGGGACAGCTCCTCCCTGGAATCCACAAACTCCTCCAGAGGAGAGCAGCAGTGCCCAGCTCTGTGCTGTGTTAGGCTGAGCTTTGCTGCTTCTGGGCTGGGTTTCATTTTCAGGCTCCTTTTAACCTCCTTCCCCTCAGGCTCTTTTATTTCTTTAGGCTGTTTTTTTAATTATTATTTCTTCAGGCTGGTTTTTAAAACTATTATTTCTTCAGGCTGTTTTTTTAATTATTATTTCTTTAGGCTGTTTTTTAAAATTATTATTTCTTTAGGCTGTTTTTTTTTTTATTTCTTTAGGCAATATGTCAAAAGACACAATATTTTAATAGATATTATATATGCAATGTTATATAGAATGTAATCTTATGTTCATTATGTCCAGTTTTGGTTTTTAATAGAAATTATATATAAAATGTTATATAGAATGTAATCTTATGTTCATTATGTCCAGTTTTGGTTTTTAATAGATATTATATAGAAAATGTTATATAGAACATAATCTCATGTTCATTATGTCCAGGATTGCTGGTTTTTCACCCTTAACCAGAGCTGCTCAGATGTGCAGTGCTTCATTGTGAAGCCTGTGATGAACCTGCCTCCTAATTACAAAGATAAACCTGTTCCTGAGCAGATCTTAAAGTAAATTACTTCTCTTCCCCCTCAACATTTTGTTTGTGTTCTCCCCACTACCTCCAGCACAAGGTGCTGTGTAAAGGGGGGAAATTCCTCCCCACAAAGTGTGAGGAAACACCTGAGTGAGGAGGATGGAGGTGAGGAAAATCCCCTTTTTACTCTGCTTCTTCCCAGCTACTACAGAGCCAACGAGGTGCAGCAATTCACCCACTCCAGACCTGTGAGGAAAGGAGAGAAAGACCCAGACAACGAGTTTGCTGTGAGTCCTCTGCCTTTTGTTCCTCCTGGTGGTGGCTTTTGGACCAAACTCTCACCTTTTCCCTGTCCCTGGGAGTTCAAAATCAGGAGACACAAAAGGGCATCTCCACCTGGAGCTGGGGGTGATTTCAAACTCCACAGGTGGAGTTGGAACATCCAACATCCATCAGGATGCAGGGATGTGGTGATGTGAGAGCCCAGCTCAGGGTTTGGGCTTCAATTCTGCCTCACTTTTAGCCAGGAATGCACAAGAGAGGAATTTCTTCTTAGACTGAGGTGTTTATTAATTCTTATCTCCATTCCATTTATTAATTCTCATCTCCCTCACACTGTCCCAAGCTGTGAGTTAAAAATAAAAATAAAAATAAACAGAAACATAAATATAAAAATAAACAGAAACATAAATATAAAAATAAACAGAAACATAAAAATAAAAGTAAACAGAAACATAAAAATAAATATAAATATGAAAGTAAATAGAAATAGAAATAGAAATAGAAATAGAAATAGAAATAGAAATAGAAATTATGTGCTGGGCTTTAGGCTTCTTTTCAGCCTTGCTTTTAGCCAGGAACTGAATACATGAGAGAGGAATTTCTTCTTAGACTGAGGTGTTTATTAATCCTTATCTCCATTCCATTTATTAACTCTTCTCTCCATTCCATGTATCAATTCCCATCTCCTCCCACTCTCCCAAGCTGTGAGTTCTGCACTCCAGCTCACTGAGCACAGCCTGGAGCCCTTCTCTGTCCCTGCCACGTCTTTGCAAGGACAAATCACCCAATTCTGAAATGTCACCTCCGTTGGTTTTACTTTAAACCCAAGAACCAACTGCTCGTGGGCAGCACTGGGGGCTTTTCTGACCAATCCCAAAAACTGCCCAAAGCCATGGAGAGGAAAGTGAAAAGAAGGGCTCAGACAAAGCCTGAACTGCTCCACCTTGGCTCTCACACATCACTGGGCACTGAAATCTCCAATGTGAGTGTTTCACCCTGTGAGATCACACACCTCTACAAACCCCACACCACAATCTCAGAGCTCTCACTCCATTTTAGAATCCTGTCCCAAGGCCTCAGACCAAATGTGGTTCTTGCTTGAGACTCAGCACCTTTGAACCCAGAAAAACTCCAATTTTCAGCACCCAGGGTTCCAACACCCACCTTCCTCCAGAGCCCAGCCAGGAATGGCTGTGGAATTCCCTCCAGCTTCTTCTGGAAGCCTCATTCCACACAAGACAGAGCTGAATTGCAGGGACAATATTTCCCTTCCATCTTGGGTATCTTTTCTTTTTCCTTCTCTGAGCAGAACATGTGGATTGAGAGGACAACCTACACCACAGCTTACTCATTTCCTGGCATCCTCAAGTGGTTTGAGGTCAAACAGGTCACCACGGTGAGTTCTGCTTTCCAATCCCTCCTGGAACTCCATTCCTCAGTGGAATAAAGCCTTGGAGCACTTGGGAGTGCCACTGTTGGGTGTGGCACTGATGAAAGCAAATTATTTTGCTTCTTTACTCAGTGGAGAGGAATAAATCACCCAACTATGGGATCCCAAAGTGGTTTGGAGGTTGGGAGGGCATGAAAATCATGCAGGGAGACCTCCTGGCATGGGCAGGGACAGATCCCAGTGCCCCAGGGTGCTCCAGCCTGGCCTTGGAAACTTCCAGGGATGGAGCAGCCTCAGATCCTCTGGGAATTCCATCCCAGCTGTTCATTGATGCCTTGGGGAGGCTGAGCTGGAGCAGAGACTGGGCAGAGGCAGAGAATAAAGGAGAGATTTATTGAAAGGCCTCTGGGATTCACCTTGGGCAGGACAAGAGCCTGAGCAGGGCTGCAGCCAAGGTGGAACCAGAATGGGCACAAAATGGACCCAAAATGGTCAAAAAATGGGCACAAAATGGTCAAAAAATGGTCAAAAAATGGACACAGAATGGACCCAAAATGGGCACAAAATGGACACAAAATGGACACAAAATGGACAAATGGTCACGAGGTCTCCCACTTTGATCAGTTTGGGTCCATTTGCACATTGGGGTTTCAGTGTCCAATCCCAGCCCCAGCTGATGAAGTCCCATCCTTGTTCTCTCCCTTCAGCCCAGCCTTGTTTGTGCTTTGGGGCCTGAGAACTTGTGCCATTGTCCTTGGGGTGCAGCAGGGACAGGATTTGTTTTGTGTCCCTGCTCCCCCTGACTGGGAGCTCAGAGCTGAGGCACCACAGAACCTGAAACACTTGAGATCTAAAATTTAAACCTTGGAGTGCCAGCAGGAAAATCCACCCTCCCCGAGAAGGAATTTCCCCCTCAAAACCACATGAAGGCTTTAAAAGTTCATTCTGTGACTCAGAAGAAGATGAATCCTATTTGTTCTCCCCCTCAGGAGGAGCTCAGCCCCCTGGAGAATGCCATAGAGACCATGGAGCTGACCAATGAGAGGATCACCAACGTGGTGCAGCAGCACGTGTGGGACCGCAGCCTGCCCGTGCACCCCCTGTCCATGCTGCTCAATGGCATCGTGGACCCCGCGGTCATGGGGGGCTACTCCAACTATGAGAAGGTCCCTGAGAGCCCCTCTGGATTCTGGGAGGGCTGGGAGGGTTCAGTTGGGGAAGGGGAAGGGCTCCAGGGCGAGCTCAGAGCCCCTGGCAGGGCCTGAAGGGGCTCCGGGAGAGATGGGGAGGGGCTGGGGACAAGGGATGGAGGGACAGGACACAGGGAATGGCTTCAAACTGGGAATAGGGGAGATTGGGGTGGGATTTTGGGGAGGAATTCCTGGCTGGGATGGAATTCTGGATTCTGGGAGAGCTGGGAATGTTCACCTGGAGAGGGAAAGGGCTCCAGGGAGAGCTCAGAGCCCCTGGCAGGACCTGAAGGGGCTCCGGGAGAGCTTGAGAGGGGCTGGGGACAAGGGATGGAGGGACAGGACACAGGGAATGGCTTCAAACTGGGAATAGGGGAGATTGGGGTGGGATTTTGGGGAGGAATTCCTGGCTGGGATGGAATNGCCAGGCTGCAGCACCCTGGCACAGTGGGAGGTGTCCCTGGGGATGGCTCTGGGTGATTTTTAAGGTCCCTTCCAACCCAAACCATTTCAGAATTCCCTGGAGAGGGGCTGGGGGAAAGGGATGCAGGGACAGGACACAGGGAATGGCTTCAGACTGGGAAAGGGGAGATTTAAATGGGATTTTGGGCAGGAATTCCTGGCTGGGCTGGAATTCCCAGGGGAGCTGGGGCTGCCCCTGGATCCCTGGCAGTGCCCAAGGCCAGGCTGGACCCACCTGGTCCTTAAAAGTCCCCCCCAGAGCTTTGTGTCCTGCAGCTGCTGTGCCTCTGTGCAGTGTGGGAGGTCCTGGCAGGTTCAGTTCCATCTTCAGCTGTCCCAGACCAGGTCCTGGCAGGATAAAAAAGCCCAGGAGCAGAGGTTTCACTGCCTGCAGGCTGGAAGGGCTCAGGTTTTGGTGCTCTCAGGGCCAGGGGAGGATCCAGCTCCTCTGGGCTCCTTTGCAGTGGGTCAGGACCTGCTCCTGCACCTCCTTGGGCAGCCCAGGGCACAGAGAAAAGCCAAAATCTGCCATTTTCCCCTGTTCTAACAGGGAATGACAAGGAAGCTTCCTTTAGAAAGTGCTGGAACCTCAATTATTCCAATCTGGCTTGTGAGAAAGGACATCAGCACTGAGCAAAACCTTTAACAGGGAATGACAAGGCACAAGAGGTTTTGTTCTTCTCTGTGTTTGGAGTCTTGTGACAGAACAAACAATTCAGGATAAAAAATCATCATTTCCTGTGCAGGTTTACTCAGCTGACTTCACTTGAGCAGTGCAGGTTGTTCATTTTTTTCTGGTGATGTTCAGCTCAAGCTGAATTTCATCATTTCCCTGCAGCTCCTGATGAAATCCCCAGCACAGAATGCTCTGCTTGTTCCCAAAAAACCCCTGTGGGATGTGGTGAGGCAGATTTCCATCCCCTCAGCTGGGTCCCAGCCCCATGGAATGAGCAGCACACGTTCATTGGGAGAGGGGCTGATGCTTCTGGGGTCTCACTTCTCTTCCAGAGGGGTTTGGATGCTCTGCCAGGGCTAATTTGGCCCTGAATCCTCCCATTTTATTAATTAAGTTGACATCAAGTTTAGAATTATAAAAATGGGGAAGCAGTTGAAGGTAGAAAACACCAAATCTCTGCAGCCACATCTGGAAATGCTCATTTGTGGGTCACATTTTCCTATTTCAGCTGCAGATCAAGGCAGAACATTTGGCTTTTGTGGGAGGCTAAAATCTGATTTTTAATTGTCTCATTGGAGCCAAAACCCAAAGCTGGGGTTTTTAACATCTTTCCTCTTGTAATAAGGAAGCACTTTCAAGGAAAATCCTGTGGGACCAAACCAGGCTGTTCATCAAACCCTCAGCCCTATAAACTTGTACCACAGTCCAGTTTTACAGAAGTTTAAAATATATATATTTTATTCAGAGGCTGAATAAAATATATATATATATATATTTTTTATATATATTATNAACCTTTGCAGGTGAAAAGGAGGGAATGAAGGGCTGAAAGGGAGGAAATGGCAGCAGGAGCTGCTCTGCTCTGCCTGGGGCAGCTGAGGAGGTTTGGGGGAGTTTGTGGAGCACTGAGTGCTGCAAAATAAAGAGGTTTTTAAAGTCACAGTTTGGTTTTGGGTGTGCCACTCACATTCCAGTGAGAAGTGATGGAACCTCAGTTATTCAAATGTGGTTTGTGAGGATTGGGTCAGGACTGAGCAAATCTTCCTGATTAATTGTTTTCCCAGTGTGTTTCACTGGGAAAAACTGCAATTTTTTCAAATAGAACAGTGGGGTTTGTTCCCTTTTCCCAGCACATAACCCTGGTTCTTTGTCCCTCAGCAAAAATTGGGTTTCAAATGAGAAATAATGGCAGTGGATTGCTTTGAGAGGCTCCTCCCCTCAGCGCTGCCTCAGGTGTCACCTGTGTCACCTGTGTCACCTCCTCTCTGTGCTTCCAGGCCTTCTTCACTGACAAATACCTCCAGGAACATCCTGAAGACCAAGACAAAATCGAGCTGCTCAAGCAGCAGATTGCTATCCAGGTATGGACCTGGGGAGTTCTGGGGGAGAGGGAATCACAAATCCTGGAATGTTTGGGTGGGACGGGACCTTAAATCCTTGAATTTGTTGAGGGTGAGGAATTGAGTTCAGTCTTTGCTATCCAAGTATGGAATTGGGGAATTGTGGAGGCACTGGGGGAGAGGGAATTACAAATCCTGGAATGGTTTGGGTGGGAAGGGACCTTAAAACCTTGAATTTGTTGAATTTGTTGAGCTCAGTCTTTAAGAATCCCAGGATGTTTTGGGTTGGAAAATTAAATGCATCTATTTCCACCCCTGCCATGGGCAGAGACACCTTCCCCTATCCCAGAGTGCTCCAAATCCCTGGGTTTGGGGGANTGCTCAAGCAGCAGATTGCTATCCAGGTATGGACCTGGGGAGTTCTGGGGGAGAGGGAACCACAAATCCTGGAATGTTTGGGTGGGAAGGGACCTTAAATCCTTGAATTCGTTGAGGGGGAGGAATTGAGCTCAGTCTTTGCTATCCAGGTATGGAATTGGGGAAGAGATTGGGGACTGGGGGAGAGGGAATCACAAATCCTGGAATGGTTTGAGTGGGAAGGGACATTAAAGCCTTGAATTTGTTGAATTTGTTGAATTTGTTGAGCTCAGTCTTTGCTATCCAGGTATGGAACTGGGGAATTGTGGAGGCACTGGGTGAGAGGGAATCACAAATCCTGGAATGGTTTGGGTGGGAAGGGACCTTAAAACCTTGAATTCGTTGAATTTTTTGAGCTCAGTCTTTAAGAATCCCAGGATGTTTTGGGTTGGAAAAGACCTTAAATGCATCTATTTCCACCCCTGCCATGGGCAGAGACACTTTCCCCTATCCCAGGTGCTCCAAATCCCTGGATTTGGGGGAGGAATGCTGATGTTTGTTCCACACCTGCAGCTCCAACATAAATCCCCTTGCTGTCCCCAGCTCTGGCTCAGCAGCTGAGCTGTGTCACTGCTCACTGTCCCCAAAACATTGATTTAAACCCTTTGAATTCCATCTGAGCTGTTCTCCCTCCCCCTCTGGAGGGGCAGCAGGGCTGGTTTGGTGGCCCTGCAGCTCACCCTGCTCGCTGCCCCCCTCCCCAGATGCCCCTGCTGGCGGAGGGGATCCGGATCCACGGGCAGAAGCTGACGGAGCAGCTGAGGCCGCTGCACGAGAGGCTCTGGGGCTGCTTCAGGGAGCTCAGGAGCAAAGTGGAGAAACAGTACGGGGTCATCACTCTGGTGAGGGAACCTGCTTTCGTCGTGGTTCGTCCCACGGGAGCCAAACTTTGTCCCTTTCCCCCCCCTGTGGGTGGTGTCACAGAGTTCCAGAATTGTCAGGGTTGGGAGGAGGTGTGAGAGCTCAGAGTGCCCACCTTGTGCCCAGCTCTGAGTGTCACCTGCAGGGATGGGCACCTCAAACCTCCCTGGGCAGTTCCTGCCAATCCCTGAGCTCCCTTTCCATGGGGAAATTCCTGCTGATCCCACCCTGAGCCTGCCCTGGCCCAGCCTGAGGCCGTTCCCTCTCCTCCTGTCCCTGTTCCCTGCCATGAGATCCCAAATCCCCCCCGGCTGTCCCCTCCTGGCAGGGACTTGTGCAGAGCCACAAATTCCCCCTGAGCCTCCTTTTCTGCAGCTGAGCCCCTTCCCCAGCTCCCTCAGCCCCTCCTGGTGCCCCAAACCCTTCCCCAGCTCCCTCAGCCCCTCCTGGTGCCCCAAACCCTTCCCCAGCTCCCTCAGCCCCTCCTGGTGACCCAGGTGCAGGACCTTGTTAACCCTGCTGGGTTCAGCAGTGGTGCCCCAGGTGCCTGTGCAGTGCTCCAGGCTGGCTGCAGGTGTGTGTGCCAGCTGCGTGCCTGGTGCAGGTGTGTGCTGGCAGGTACAGGTGTGCCCTAGGTGCAGGTGTGTGTGCCAGCTGCAGGTGTGTGCTGGCAGGTACAGGTGTGTGCCAGGAGCTGCAGGTGTGCCAGGTACAGGTGTGTGCTGCCAGCTGCAGGTGTGTGCCTG
>VWYE01002579.1:16474-29197 GCA_013398995.1 Alaudala cheleensis
TTAAATTATTATTGATTTAAAACCCCTGTATTTAAATCCTGCCCTCTGTCTCAGTTCCATGGGGTGATTTTCTTGTACCAATACCAAACTGCCTTTATGGTGCCTCCCCAAAACCTGTCAGGAATTTCCTCTTGCCATTGAAAGGGAGAGATTTCTTTTCTCTGTTTTTTTTTCCCCTATTTCTAATTTTTTAACCATTTTTTTCTTATTTGTTCTTTTTTTTCCCCCTTTTTTCCCCTTTTTCCCCTGCCCCAGGTTGCTCCAGCCCTGCCCAGCAGACGTGAGGCGAAACCTCCCCCTCCTCCCCCCAAGGCCAGGAAATCCAGTGTGGTGTCCCAGGAGGGGCACTGAGGGGTTTTTTCACTCCTTTGCACCTGAACCAATCAAAACTCCAGTCAAACCTCATTCAAAAGTTTCCTCAGCAAAACAAAACCCGAGCCCACAACAGACCAGCCCCAGGGGGTTCTGCTCAGACTGAAGCTGTCATTCCTTTTGTCCTTCCTGATTCTTCTGACACCAGAGTGCCTGCAGGAGCTGCTGCAGCAGATTGTGCTGAGCCCAGAGCATCCCAGAGCATTCCCTGCAGCCTGGAGCAAATTGTGCTCACCCAGAGCATCCCACACCATTCCCTGCAGCCCTGGAGCAGATTGTCCTGAGCCCAGAGCATCCCACTCTGCCATCCCCTGCACCTTGGGAGCAGATTGTGCTCACTCAGAGCATCCCTCACTGCCATCCCTGCACCCTGGGAGCAGATTGTCCTCACCCACACCATTCCCTGCACCCTGGAGCAGATTGTTCTCACCCAGAGCATCCCCTGCACCCTGGGAGCAGATTGTCCTCACCCAGAACATTCCCTGCAGCCCTGGGGCTGATAGTCCTCACCCAGAACATCCCACTCTGCCATCGCCTGCACCCTGGAGCAAATTGTGCTCACCCCGAGCATCCCCTGCACCCTGGGAGCAGATTGTCCTCACCCAGAGCATCCCTCACTGCCATCCCCTGCAGCCTGGAGCAGTTTGTGCTCACCCAGAGCATCCCCTGCACCCTGGGAGCAGAGTGTCCTGAGCTCAGAGCATCCCACACTGCCATCCCCTGCAGCCTTGGGGCTGATTGTCCTGAGCCCAGAGGATCCCAGAGCATCCCCTGCAGCCTGGAGCTGCTCTGGAGGTGGCCCTGCACTCCCTGGAGGTGGCCCTGCACTCCCATCCCATCCATCCCCAGCACTCCCAGCTGTCTCCAGGCTGAAATTCCTCAGGGGAAATCTTGGGAAGTTTCCTGGACACCCTGGAAGTTTCCCCCCCTGTGTGTGGGAGGTGTCAGCTCCTCGTTGTGTTTTTGGATGCTGATGCTGCTTGACTTGAAAAGCTCTGGGGTTTCTTGTCTTGGCATTTTCTGTCTGCTGTCCCTCGTGCTGTAAGTGCTGCCTTCGTGCTGTGCTCACTGTGACCCTGGGATCCTCTGGAACTGCAACAGCTGAAACTCCAACAGCTGAAACTTCAATAACCGAAAATCCAACAACTGAAACTTCAATAACTGAAACTTCAATAAGTGAAACTTCAAAAGTTGAAAATCCAACAGCTGAGAATCCCAACAGCTGAAACTTCAACAACTGAAATTTCAATAACTGAAAATCCAACAACTGAAACTTCAATAAGTGAAACTTCAAAAGTTGAAAATCCAACAGCTGAGAATCCCAACAGCTGAAACTTCAATAAGTGAAACTTCAAAAGTTGAAAATCCAACAGCTGAGAATCCCAACAGCTGAAACTTCAATAAGTGAAACTTCAAAAGTTGAAAATCCAACAGCTGAGAATCCCAACAGCTGAAACTTCAATAAGTGAAACTTCAAAAGTTGAAAATCCAACAGCTGAGAATCCCAACAGCTGAAACTTCAACAACCAAAACTCCGAACAACAGAAACTCCAACAGCTGATTTGGGTTGTGACATTTCATTTTCAGAGGCAGTTTTAGGTGTCTCTGCCTTGTTTTNCCTGTGTGTGGGAGGTGTCAGCTCCTCGTTGTGTTTTTGGATGCTGATGCTGCTTGACTTGAAAAGCTCTGGGGTTTCTTGTCTTGGCATTTTCTGTCTGCTGTCCCTCGTGCTGTAAGTGCTGCCTTCGTGCTGTGCTCACTGTGACCCTGGGATCCTCTGGAACTGCAACAACTGAAACTCCAACAACTGAAACTCCCAGCAACTGGAACTTCAACAACTGAAAATCCAGTAGCTGAAACTTCAACAGTTGAAACTCCAACAGCTGAAAAATTCAACTGAAACTCCAACAGCTGAAGCAGCTGGAACTTCAACAGCTAAAACTTCAACAGCTAAAACTGCAACAACTGAAACTCCAACAGCTGATTTGGGTTGTGACATTTCATTTTCAGAGGCAGTTTTAGGTGTCTCTGCCTTGTTTTTTTTTAATGAGAATCATTTCTTCAGGTTAAACTGGAGGGTTAAAAATGGGAACAGGACATCCCACAATGATGGTTTTAAATAATTGGAATTAAGTGCCCACTCAGGAGAAATCCCACCAGAACTCTGATTTTTTTGACTGTTTGCTCTTTGCTTGGGCACCTGCCTGATTTGAGTTGTGAGATTTCATTTTCAGACACAATTTAAGGTGTTTCTGCCTTTTTTTTTTTAAAGAGAATCATTTCTTCAGGTGCTTTAGGAGATGCCTCTGATGTGTTTTAAACTGGAGGGTTAAAAATGGAAACAGGACATCCCTCAGTGATGATTTTAAATAATTGGAATTTAGTGCCCACTCAGGAGAAATCCTGATTTTTTTGAGTATTTGCTCTTTGCTTGGGCACCTGCCTGATTTGAGTTGTGACATTTCATTTTCAGACACAATTTTAGGTGTCTCTGCCTTGTTTTTTCTAATGAGAATCATCTCTTGAGCTTAATCAGGTGCTTTATGTGTTTTAAACTGGAGGGTTAAAAATGGAAACAGGACATCCCTCAGTGATGATTTTAAATAATTGGAATTAAGTGCCCACTCAGGAGAAATCCTGATTTTTTTGAGTGTTTGCTCTTTGCTTGGGCACCTGCCTGATTTGAGTTGTGACATTTCATTTTCAGACACAATTTTAGGTGTTTCTGCCTTGTTTTTTNAGAACTGAAAATTCAACAACTGAAACTCCAACAAATGAAACTCCCAACAACTGAAAATCCAGCAGCTCAAAATTCAACAGTTGAAACTCCAGCAGCTGAAAAATTCAACTGAAACTCCAACAGCTGAAGCAGCTGGAACTTCAACAGCTAAAACTGCAACAACTGAAACTCCAACAGCTGATTTGGGTTGTGACATTTCATTTTCAGAGGCAGTTTTAGGTGTCTCTGCCTTGTTTTTTTTTAATGAGAATCATTTCTTCAGGTTAAACTGNGCTGTGAAATCCCAAATCTTGGAGGATTCTGGTTTCTCTCCTTGGCAGGAATGTGCTCAAATCTTGTTTCCTGCAGCTTTTAATTAACAATTTGTTGTGCTGTGATGGAATCATTCCCAAAAGTGCCAGCTCTGATCCTCCCCAGGGGGTTTTTGGATCAGGGAAGGACCCAAATTCCAGCTCTGGGATGTGCTGAGGGGTTTTTTTTTGGGAATGTGCCTCCCATCAATTCCCTGCTCCCAGCCCAGGGTTTGCTCCAGGCTCACTCTGAGCTGCCCCACATTTCCCTCTCCTTATTTATTTTTATCCTTGTAAATGGAAATAATCACTTTAGATCTCTAATTTAACTAATTTTGTATATTTATATACTGAAAACATTCCTGCTTTTACTTCCTCCTTTTGATTCTTTTTACTTTTAATTCAAAATTTGAATTTATTTTTACTCTTGCAGCCCAAACCCTCTGGTGGAGCTTTCCCAAAGACTTCAGCAGAGAGGAAAAAATGAACAAATAATGTGATTTTATGTCATTTTAATCATTTTTTAATACAGTGAAAACATTCCTGACCTGCTTCTGCTTCCTCCTTATGATTCTTTTTATTTTTCATTCAAAACTTGACCATTTTTTTTACTATTTCAGACCAAACCCTCATCATAAAGTCACCCCAGGACATTCAGCTTTTCCCAAGACTGCAGCAGGGAGGGAAAAATGAACAAAAAATGTGATTTTTGACTGTTTAAAATCCTGATTCTGCTCCTTGGACGTGAATTAAAGCACCTTTAGGACAATTTGGGCCCTCCAGGGTTTCCCTTAATCTGCTTTTCAGCTCCACGTGGTGCTGGGTGGTGTTTTTGGGAGCTCCTCAGCAGCTCCAAAGTTCACCCCAATGACATTAAATTGATTTTTCTCACTGTGGTTTCATCACTTTGAACCCTGGGACGTGTTTGATGGGAATTCAGGAGGATTTGGGTGTTTTGAGGGAAGTTTTTGGGTGTTTTGGGAGGACTTTTTGGGTATTCTGGGATCCTGGATTGGTGATTTCATTGCAAACTCACTTTTGCACACTGCAAATACAATAATTTTTTTTAATTTAATATTTTTTCATTTGGGGTTTGTTTTTTTTTTTCAGTTTTGGATCTAAATCAGTTTAAAATCCAGCTCTGGGGAGAGCAGGAGCTTTGGGAAGGACCTGCAGCTCTGGTGATGCACCAAATCTGTAAAGCCAGGTGTACAAATTGCTGTGGGTTTTTAAATGCCACACTTGAAATGTAAAGTTTGTAAATACATTTTGAAAATAAATGCAGTTTTTATGACCAAACCAGCCAAAAAGAGCAGTAAAAGTCTTTTTTTGTGGACCAGTGATGGACAGGGGAGTTCATTCCAACAGTAATTTAATTTTTAATCCAATTTTTCCTTGCTGTTTTACCCAGCCAGGGGTGAGGTGAGGCCTTGGTTTTTGTCTGGACACAAAAATTCAAATTGTCACATCCAAATTGTCCCTTCTGTGCTGGATGTGCCAAATCCCATCANTGAAAAATTCAACTGAAACTCCAACAGCTGAAGCAGCTGGAACTTCAACAGCTAAAACTTCAACAGCTAAAACTGCAACAACTGAAACTCCAACAGCTGATTTGGGTTGTGACATTTCATTTTCAGAGGCAGTTTTAGGTGTCTCTGCCTTGTTTTTTTTTAATGAGAATCATTTCTTCAGGTTAAACTGGAGGGTTAAAAATGGAAACAGGACATCCCTCAATGATTATTTTAAATAATTGGAATTAAGTGCCCACTCAGGAGAAATCCCACCAGAACTCTGATTTTTTTGACTGTTTGCTCTTTGCTTGGGCACCTGCCTGATTTGAGTTGTGAGATTTCATTTTCAGACACAATTTAAGGTGTTTCTGCCTTTTTTTTTTTAAAGAGAATCATTTCTTCAGGTGCTTTAGGAGATGCCTCTGATGTGTTTTAAACTGGAGGGTTAAAAATGGAAACAGGACATCCCTCAGTGATGATTTTAAATAATTGGAATTAAGTGCCCACTCAGGAGAAATCCTGATTTTTTTGAGTGTTTGCTCTTTGCTTGGGCACCTGCCTGATTTGAGTTGTGACATTTCATTTTCAGACACAATTTTAGGTGTTTCTGCCTTGTTTTTTTTTAATGAGAATCATCTCTTGAGCTTAATCAGGTGCTTTATGTGTTTTAAATTGGAGGGTTAAAAATGACAACAGGGCATCCCTCAATGATCTCTGCACACCACAAATTACAGCAATTTCTGCCCAATTTGAATCAAATCTCCAAATTAACACATCCACTCTGCAGAGGAGACAAACCCCAATCCCACTGCAGAGCCAAGCTGTTCAAAGCTGCTGTGAAATCCCAAATCTTGGAGGATTCTGGTTTCTCTCCTTGGCAGGAATGTGCTCAAATCTTGTTTCCTGCAGCTTTTAATTAACAATTTGTTGTGCTGTGATGGAATCATTCCCAAAAGTGCCAGCTCTGATCCTCCCCAGGGGGTTTTTGGATCAGGGAAGGACCCAAATTCCAGCTCTGGGATGTGCTGAGGGGTTTATTTTTGGGATGTGCCTCCCATCAATTCCCTGCTCCCAGCCCAGGGTTTGCTCCAGGCTCACTCTGAGCTGCCCCACATTTCCCTCTCCTTATTTATTTTTATCCTTGTAAATGGAAATAATCATTTAAATCTCTAATTTAACTAATTTTGTATATTTATAGACTGAAAACATTCCTGCTTCTGCTTCCTGCTTTTGATTCTTTTTACTTTTAATTCAAAATTTGAATTTATTTTTCCTCTTGCAGCCCAAACCCTCTGGTGGAGCTTTCCCAAAGACTTCAGCAGAGAGGAAAAAATGAACAAATAATGTGATTTTATGTCATTTTAATCATTTTTTAATACAGTGAAAACATTCCTGACCTGCTTCTGCTTCCTCCTTATGATTCTTTTTATTTTTCATTCAAAACTTGACCATTTTTTTTACTATTTCAGACCAAACCCTCATCATAAAGTCACCCCAGGACATTCAGCTTTTCCCAAGACTGCAGCAGGGAGGGGAAAATGAACAAAAATGTGATTTATGGTTGTTTAAAATCCTGATTCTGCTCCCTGCACATGAATTAAAGCACCTTTAGGACAATTTGGGCCCTCCAGGGTTTCCCTTAATCTGCTTTTCAGCTCCACGTGGTGCTGGGTGGTGTTTTTGGGAGCTCCTCAGCAGCTCCAAAGTTCACCCCAATGACATTAAATTGATTTTTCTCACTGTGGTTTCATCACTTTGAACCCTGGGACGTGTTTGATGGGAATTCAGGAGGATTTGGGTGTTTTGAGGGAAGTTTTTGGGTGTTTTGGGAGGAATTTTTGGGTGTTTTGGGAGGACTTTTTGGGTATTCTGGGATCCTGGATTGGTGATTTCATTGCAAACTCATTTTTTCACACTGCAAATACAATTATTTTTTTTTAAATTTAATATTTTTTAATTTGGGGTTTGTTTTTTTTTTCAGTTTTGGATCTAAATCAGTTTAAAATCCAGCTCTGGGGAGAGCAGGAGCTTTGGGAAGGACCTGCAGCTCTGGTGATGCACCAAATCTGTAAAGCCAGGTGTACAAATTGCTGTGGGTTTTTAAATGCCACACTTGAAATGTAAAGTTTGTAAATACATTTTGAAAATAAATGCAGTTTTTATGACCAAACCAGCCAAAAAGAGCAGTAAAAGTCTTTTTTTGTGGATCACTGGTGGACAGGGGAGTCCATTCCAACAGTAATTTAATTTTTAATCCAATTTTTCCTTGCTGTTTTACCCAGCCAGGGGTGAGGTGAGGCCTTGGTTTTTGTCTGGACACAAAAATTCAAATTGTCACATCCAAATTGTCCCTTCTGTGCTGGATGTGCCAAATCCCATCATTCCCTTTCACACAAACCCAAATATCCACACGAGATTTTAATGCAGTGTCACAGCATTTATTCACATTTATTGATCCAAGCAATTGATCTGAGGAGGGATTTGTTTTTAAAGCAGCTCTGGAACCTCCCTCTGCCTCTGGGGCTCCTTTTTGGGGTTAAACCTCCTTCCTTCTGCCTCCTGCCTGCAGCAGCCTCTCCTGGAACCACCCAAATTGTGGCTTTAAAGAGCAGAAATCGCCTTCAAATGGGATTTTTCAGGTGCTGAAACCCCCCAGGGGTGAAGGGCTGGGGTGGGTGGAGATGGGGAGGGCTCAGGGTTTGTTCTCTGAGAGGGGAATTTTGGGGTCCCTCCCCAGGAAATGAGAATCATTGGGGGGTTTTTCTGTAGGGTGGAAGATTTCCAGGCTCTGCCCTTTGCTGGGGACCCTCGGGGCTGCAGCTGTCACCTGCAGGGACAGGGACAGGGACAGGGACAGGGACAGTCCTGGGATAGTCCTGGGACAGTCCTGGGATAACAGGGACAGGTCTGGGACAGTCCTGGGGTGGCAGGGACAGGTCTGGGACATCAGGGACAGTCCTGGGTCAGGAAGGACAGCTCTGGAGTAGCAGGGACAGCCCAGGGACAGCCCAGGGACAGATCTGGGACAGTCCTGGGATAGCAGGGACAGCCCAGGGACAGCCCAGGGACAGCTCAGGGACAGCAGGGACAGCCCTGGGACAGCTCTGGGGCAACAGGGACAGTCCAGGGAGGGATTTTGGTGCAGGTGACACTGAGGGACCCGTGCAGGTGACAGTGAGGGACCTGTGCAGGTAATTTGGCTCCAATGGGAGGTTCCCTGCCCACGGCCCAAGGTGGATTTTTAGGTCCCTTCCCACCCAAACCCCCCAGGGACTCCCTAAAAAGGGCAGAGCCAGAATTTCCTCAGGTGAGTGAAACTTTCCTCCCTCCTCCNGGGACAGTCCTGGGATAGCAGGGACAGCCCAGGGACAGCCCAGGGACAGCTCAGGGACAGCAGGGACAGCCCTGGGACAGCTCTGGGGCAACAGGGACAGTCCAGGGAGGGATTTTGGTGCAGGTGGCACTGAGGGATTTTGGTGCAGGTGACACTGAGGGACCCGTGCAGGTGACAGTGAGGGACCTGTGCAGGTAATTTGGCTCCAATGGGAGGTTCCCTGCCCACGGCCCAAGGTGGATTTTTAGGTCCCTTCCCACCCAAACCCCCCTGGGACTCCCTAAAAAGGGCAGAGCCAGAATTTCCTCAGGTGAGTGAAACTTTCCTCCCTCCTCCACCACCTTTTCCTCCCTCCCCTCATGTGTTTTCTCCCAATTTTCCTCCCTCCCCTCGTGAGTTTTCTCCCAGTTTTCCCCCGGTGGGGACACAAAAAGCTCCAGACTCACCACGGTCTCCTTCATCTCCCTGACCCTGGAGCTCTGCCCTGGGCACTCCCTCTGCTGCTCCTCCTCCCATTCCTGCATCTCCTTTCCAGCCTGCCATGGAGAAGTGACAAAACCTTAAAAAAAGGAGATTTTTCTGCCCCAAAGCAGCTCCACCCCAGCTCCAGGAGGAGGCAGAACTGTTCCAAACACCTCTGAAATTCCCATTTTCCTCAGGAGCCCGAGGTGCTGCAGTGAGGAGGAGCTGGATGGGAAATATTGATTGGAAAAGAGGTTAAAAAAATCCACCTTCCACGTGTCCTTTGTCATTTAATTACTGAGCATCCACCCTGTGCAGATTTAGGGCAAGTGGAGGAATTAGGGGATGCAGATTTAGGGGAAGTGGAGGAATTGCCATAAAATAACCCATCAGAATGTTGGGATTTAGGGTGAAATGAGATTTAAACAGGACCCCAGAGCTCCAGCTCTTGCACTAAACAATAAAAATCTGAGAGCTGCCCAAATGATCCCACAGTGCTGCACTGCAAGTTCAAAGAGATTTTATACACAGTGAGCATGAAAATATCTATTAATTTGTTTTTCTCCATACAATAATTTGATTTCTGTGAGCTCCAACGTGCTGCTCTTTGTGCCAGGCTGACAAAACCTCCCCCCTTCTTTCCCAAACCCTCATCCCCACATCTGGGGGGGTCTGGGACAGCTGTGCAGAGAAACCTTGGGCACATTTTTGGCTGCATTTTTGCAGGATGGGGTCGTTTCCCCTCCCAGGACCTGTGATATTACTGGGTCTGAGAGATTTCAGCCTGCTAAATTCTTCCCAAGGGAAAAAATTCTCAAGAAATCTTCTTCTCAAAGCAATCTGGGCAAAAAACCCAATCTGGGCAAAAAAATCAATCTGGGCAAACAACTCTCTCAAAATCATCTGGGCAAACAAATTTCCTTCCTCAAAATAATCTTGGCAAACAAATTTCCTTCTTCAAAATTACCTGGGCAAACAACTTTCTTCCTCAAAATAATCTGGGCAAACAACTCTCCTTCCTCAAACCAACCTTTCTCCAGGTGGTTTTGTTGTTTCTCTGCTTTAATGGGATTACAGAGGAGTTGTTCCTATTCCCACGTTAAATCTGTATGGGAACACCCCATAAAAATGCAGCAAAAAATCAGAGAATAAAGCTTTTATCCTTTTTGCCTCCTGAAATATTGGAGTTTTTTCTCTTCCATGTGCTGCAGGCACTCAGGACCCACCTCCTGGAAGGGCCCCAGCAGGAGCTGGGCACTCCTCTTGCCCCCAGGCTGGAGCCCAAAGGACCAGTGCTGGGCCAGGCTCAGCTCCATGGCCAGCACACACAGCAGGACAGTGGCCACCATCCTCCTGGAGCTCTGCATCCTGCAGAGACAAAAAAAATCCACATTTTCTGGTCAGAAAGAGTCCATTTGTATCTTTGGAGGGATGGAATGAGGCAGTTCTGGGTCACAGGGTCACAGAAACACAGAATTTTGAGGTTGGAAGAGACTTTTAAGATCAAGTCCAAACCCATGTTCCAACACCTCAACAAACCCAGTGCCACATCCAGTCATTAAACACACCCAGGGGTGACTCCAGCACCTCCCTGGGCAGAACATTCCAGTAATTTATCACTCTTTCCATGAAAAACTTCCTCCTTAAAGGATGCTGGGAGGGACTCAAACCCCAAAACCCCCCACCCTGTGCCTGCCCCAGCTGTGATCTGCTCCTCCTGCACCTCTCAGAGCTCACTTGGAAGGGATTGGAGATCTGAAAAAACCTGCAGGAAGATCTAAACGAGGGTTTCTGAGTCCCAGGACCTCAGAGATTCCATTCTCTGCTGCTGTTGGGCAGAAATGTCTCTGCTCTCATGTCCCTGCTCCTGAAATTCTGCCCTTTGCAGTCTCCTCTAATCCAATTTTTATTTTTTTAATAGGAGCAGTTGCAAGCTCTGGATAAATAAAAAGGAATGTGGGATATCCCAGCACGTTACCTGCTGCCTGGGGGAGGTTTGGGGTGATTCCAGCAGCTCCTCTCCTCTGGAAAACGCCTGGAAATGTTCTCTCACCTCCCTTTTTATACCCCAGGAGGGTTTTTTTTTCCCTTCCTCCCTCCCAGGCTGCAATTTTGGTGCTGCTGTCACAGTCACTGTCACACAGCACAAGTAAAGCCCTTAATTGGAGCACCCCCAGTGCAATTAAATTAATTAAATCCAGCTCTGTCCTCCAAGAGCCAGAAAAGTCACAGCCTGGCTTTGGAGAGGTTGGAAATCCCACATTTGGGATGATCCTGCTGGGAAATCCAGGAGCTTTTGAGGTCTGGAGCCTTCAGTGAAAGTTCTTGGGGCACTCTGAGTTTTTTGGGGGATTGAGCTCAGTCTTTAAGAAGCCTGGAAGGGTTTGGAATCACATTTTTTATCTTCTTTTCTTCTCCTGCCAGAGTCGGGATTAAATGCTCTGAGAATTTCTGGTTTGATCTCAGATGTTTATTAATTCTTATTTATGTTACAGACCATGAGTTCTGCAGCACTTCAAGGTAACAAACTAAAATGGAACCTTAAATCTCTCTCTCCAAGGCCTTTTAAGGATAAACTGTCCAATTAAGAAATGACACCTCAATTATTTTGACTTTTACCCCAATAACCAACCACCCCTGGCCCCCAGTGTGGATTTTACTGTCCAATTCCAAAATCCCCCCCAGAGCCCTGGAGAAGAAGGTGAATGAGATCCCCAAATCCTTTTTAGAAGGGCCTGGAGTGACCAGGATAAAGGGGATGGGTTTAAACTGATGAGAAAGGAGGTTTAGGTTGGTCAGAAATGCATAATTTGGGTTTATATTGGGATGAATTCCTTCCCTGGGAGGGTGGGGAGGAGTTGGATGGGATTCCCAGAGGAGCCCCTGGATCCCTGGAGGTGTCCAAGGGAGAAGAAAAAGGATGCAGAGAGACTCAAAACCCCTTCCAGGACCTAAAGGGGCTCCAGGAGAGGAACTTGGGACAAGGGATGGAGGGACAGGACACAGGGAATGGCTTCAGACTGGGAAAGGGGAGATTTAGATGGGATATTGGGCAGGAATTCCTGGCTGGGCTGGAATTGCCAGAGGAGCTGTGGCTGCCCCTGGATCCCTGGCAGTGCCCAAGGCCAGGCTGGAGCACCCTGGCACAGTGGGAGGTGTCCCTGGGGATGGCTCTGGGTGGGATTTCAGGTCCCTTCCAACCCAAACCATTCCAGGATTCTTGGATTGGATTTTCCCATCCCTCTGTGGGTGCTGCAGGAACAGCCCTGGACACTGGGAATGTGCAGGGCAGGAGGGACAGGACACAGGGAATGGCTTCAGACTGAGCCAGGGCAGGGATGGGGGGGATTTTGGGCAGGAATTCCTGGCTGGGCTGGAATTGCCAGAGGAGCTGGGGCTGCCCCTGGATCCCTGGAATGTCCAAGAAAAGCTTGGAACCCCCTGGGACAGTGGGAGGTGTTGGGGATGGAATTGATGGAAATAATCCTAAATCCTCCCCCAACCCAAACCATTCCACAATTCCCAGTTTTTCCCTCTCTTTGTGCACTGCAGGTTTATCAAAGGTCACTTCAGGGATTTTTCACTGCACAAATTGTGGGGATTTTTCTCCTCTGCCTCACTGAGTTCTCTGTTCTCTGCCCATCTCAGGTTTCCTGTCCCCAAACTCCCGGGAACACTCAGAGCTTTGATGGATGGAAGGAATTGAATGAGGGGATAATTGGAGGATTTGGTGACTCTGAGCAGAGTCATCCTCGCTGCTCCTCTCCAGCTGTGACAACAGCTGGGCTCAGCTTTAATCCTGGTTTTGTGCCCTGAGATGAGGAACGAGGCTCAAAGCAGAGTCTGAGTTTCTGTCTTTGGGGGTTGTTTCTTCTTTTTTTATCTCTGGAAGATAGAAAAAGAATAGATATTTTTATACATTTTTTTTTATATGAAAAGATCTTTATATAAATATAATTTTTAAGATAAAACTATAGTTATATAAACTATATTTTTATATTTATATAAAATATA
>VWYE01002584.1:0-38236 GCA_013398995.1 Alaudala cheleensis
CCACTGACTTGAGGCTGAGGCCAAATGAAGGAAAAGAGCTGGTGATGAAGGAGCAAACCCTGGCCTTCCTCCCTCCAGCTGCTGCAGAGGGTGTTCCTGCCTGGGTGTCCCAGCTGCTTCCCTTTGTGCCCTCTTCACTCTGATTTCTAAAGGCAAATACTTTTTGATGTCTCAGGATTTCCCTCAATGTTTAAAAACTTCTTATTGGGGGTTTGAGTGGCTTTTTTAATGTGTTGAGAGTTTTTCTGTCTCCTACACACCACACAATTCCCCAGCTGTTCTTCCTACTTTATTCCAGTTGTAACCTCCTGACCATCTGAGCTTTAAAGTTCCTGCACTAAACTTGAATGTGTTTCTTTAAGGACAATTATAAAGCTTTCAGGACCAACTGGTCACAGCAACCCTTCAGATATTTTGTTTCTGGCACTTGTTCATTCCCAGGGCTGTCATTTGGTTCTTTTCACGCCGGTTTTCTGCCTCTGTGAGGATTTTCTGCATCTCCTCTGTGCCTGTGGCCCATCCTTTTGTGTGCGGCCCCAGGGATGCTCCATCCATCGGAGCAGAGCTCACACGGGCTCTCTGCAGGCCCCGAGAGCTGCTGTGTGAGTGCCTTGTCTTCCAAGGAAACTTCTGAGTGCTGCCCTCCTTGGTTCCTGGGCTGTGGCAGCCAGCACAGCAGCGTTTGCCTCTCCTTTTGGTGAGGTGAGGTGAGCTACTGCCTTGCTCAGGATTTGGAAAGGTGGCTCCCTTCCCTGGCAGGGCTTGCAGCATGAAAGGAGCTCTCTGTAATGAAGCAGAAGCAGGGCAGGGCTCAGTAAAGGTCTCGCTGAGGCTGACACCTGGTGCTCAGGAGCAAGTGCTCCGACTCCTCATTCCTCCCCCTGTCAGCATCGATAAGCCTCTCGTACCTGACGGGAGCTTTTATTGCCCTTGACTGCTCTCCATTTATACAAAGGTTAAATCTTCCCCTCTGTCTGTGCTTCAGAGCAATGTGCTATTTAGAAAACAGTGCTTCCATTGAATGCAATAAAGGCAGGCTCATCTGGCGTGGTTGTCGGGGCTTTTGGGGTTTCTTTTATTCTATTTTTCTTCCCCTTGGCAATAGGTCATGGAGTAGGTGCAACTTAAACTTTTCATGTTCTGACATGCTGCAATTACCCCTGCAGCAGGGGAGACCCAGGAGGATCAGCACAGTGCAAGTCTGCTGTATTTAGAGATATGCCCATTGAAAAGGGGGGGAAAATTGAGCCTTTTAAATGATCTCATGGTTTGGTTCTTATGTTCCCTGTGCCGAGGGGACACTTGTCAGGCAGCAGTGTCAAAGGGCTCACTTGCCATCCAGGTGTGAATGGGGATTGTCTTGCTCTCCATTGCAGTAGGACAGAAGACTTTGACTGGCATCTCTGGAAGAGAGAAAAATCCTCTTGTGTTCCTCCACAGCTCTTCCTTGGGCATAATCCCAAAAGGCCTGGGTTCAGTTCCTGGTTGTGAAATGAACCTTTCTAGGTTTTCACAAGCACTATCTGTGAGTGGAGCTGCTATCCCAGTTAAAGTGCAGTATTTCTGTTCAGGATGCACTGGTTCTGTGAGCAGTTTGTTGTAGGAAGGGGTGAGGACAGAACCTTTATAATAATTTCAAATTACCTCCTGGATGTCGGAATTACACCGTGGCATTGGGAAGGCTCTCCCTCCTCTAACAACACACTGTGTATGTACCTTTACTGCCATATTCTTTCCTTTCCAGCTCCCTGAAGCCTTTCTGCCCTGCTTCTTTTTCTTCCTGCAGGAAACAGGATCTTCAGAGGGTTTTCTGAAAGCTCTTTGTAATATTAGCGAACATGTACAGGAAAACCCTCAGGTTATGTTCAACTCCTGGTATCCTTCACTTTAGATTTAAGAAATTCCCTTAAACTCTCATTAGTGAAGACCTTCTCATTCCTATAAAAGTTTAAAGAAAATCTTTGTCTCATCAGAGATTTAACACAGCTCCTCAGCGTGGCTGAAGAAAGCAGATTCTTTGTGCTTCTCTGTTCATTCTGGAGCAAAGACAATTGTTACAAAAATGTGTCTTTATTGATGTGACCCTCGGGTTCCCTCATCACTTTTCGACTTATTACCTTTTCCTCTCTGCTGCTTTCTGCAAATCTTTTAATTGATGGGAGGGGAAAGGAAGGTTTTGATGAGATGCTGAGGAATCCAGGCAGGATTACTTCATTTCCCTCAGCACTGTGTGAGCCGGGACTGGCACAGCACACTCTGTGTTCCTGCTGCTTCCTCACCTCATCTGGCCCCCTCTACAACAGGGCCAGTTTAGTCATGTGTTTTTTAAGCAGAGTGGCATAAAAAAGAGAATTCAAGTATCTGTGTGCAGCAAAGTTTGTTCAACTTCTTTCTTTGTGAATTTAAAACTATTTATGGTTTGTCTTTTTCAAGTTTTCACAAAACTGAGTTACTCTAAAAGTTCAGAAACTTCCTCACACATAATTAAGATAAGAAGCCAAGAAACTTGTATAGAAAAGAAAGTAAGAGTGAGAATTTAACTGTTATTGTTTTGGGAAGCCCACAGCTTCCATTTGAGACGTTTAGGGGGTGCATTATGCAATGCAAAGGTTCTTGAGTGAATCTTAGAATTTAGATTCTACTAAAAAATAAAATAGGGGGGGAAACAATGTTATGTGTACCCTCTGTTATTCCTGAGCTGACAGCTGCCTTCCCTGTCTTCTCTGGGGCTTGGTAATTAACTCCTACACCTGACTCCCTTTCTTTTTATTCTTTCTCCTGTCCTTCTATGTTCTTCTATTTTATTTTTCTTTCCTTGGGTTTGTTTGGTTTGTTTTTGTTGGTTTGGTTTTTTGTTTTTGTTTTGGGGTTTTTTGGATGGTTTTGTTTGGCTGGTTTTTTTTTAAACGTCTTTTCTTCTGTGTTTTTCCTTTCCCTTCCTTTCTCTTTTATTTCTTATTTTTCTTTGTCCTCCTCCCTCTCCTAAAGCAACTGTTAGTCTAAAGAAACAAGAATCCCATCCAGCACCCTGTACTTCCTGCCTTGCCTAAAAAACCCAAAAACCTCTTTGTTTTGTAAGGATATTGGATGTAGATGTGGCTTCAATGAATTTAAACCCAACCCACACAGAATTAGTGCCCCAGCACCGGTGTTACTGTGACTGCCCTGTCTCCTCCCATCCATGGCTGTGACTCCTGGGCTGTCTCAGACCACTTTTAACAATTCTGGCTCTCAAACAGTTCTTGTTTAGCACCCATTAACTGACATTTCACAGATGATGTGAAGTTAAAAGCTTAAATCTTCCTGAATAGGCAGCTTTAACCTGTCTGAATTTGCTACCAAATACCTGAGTATTCAGAGACATCATTGGAAACCTCTAATGTGTTATGCTGCCAGAATTATAGAAATGTTTCATCCATGCTGTGGTCAGAATTTAAAACTGTGGTCGTTCAGAAGTTTATGATGAACTTAGTTTTGAGTTTCAATCAAATCATGAGAGTTTAAGTTAAGAAAGAAAAAAAAAAATCTGGGTTTGGGAGAGAGGGAGACTTGTGAGAACTCCTCAGAACACAGAGTGCTGGGAGAAATCCCACTAATGAGAAGTGCAGGTACGCTGTTCCCAATGAATAATGCATCAAAAAGAATCAGTGCTTTTCACATTGCCTTATAAATAATGGGGTTTATCACGTGTGGGGGCCCATTCACAGATAAATAAATCAGTGCCTGGTTAAGGAGATGGTGCAGGGTTCCAAATGCAGTTTGCCATTATAAAAATGAACTTTCATTGGCTGTGAAAAGTGACCTCTCCAAAAGGCAACAGCAATGATGATGGAACAATCCCCTAAAAATGCAGGAGATCCTCAATGTTGCAGCATTGGTAGCACAATCTCCCACAAATTGATTTGCTTTTTGGTAATCCTGGAGTTTTTTGGTGGTTTTTTTCAGTTTTGCCTAAAAGTGAAGATGGATTTCTGGCTCTGTGGTTCACTCTTGTCTTAAACATGGTATAGCTTAGGTGTGCTACAACTGTGTTCAAATAAGTCAGGTATTTTTCATATGAGTTCCAAAATACTTACAAAATGAAGGTTTTTTGTTGGGCTTAGTCACTGGAGGGTGGCTGTTGACAGCGTTTTGTTTGTAACACAGATATTTAGCACTTGTTTTTCTTATGAAATTTCTCTCAATTCCATCAGATCTTATTTATTTACATAGACCCATTATAAAATTATGTAGAACATGAAAGTTTCTAAGGGCCTTGTTCTCTTAATTAAACAATTAACTTGCCATTTTGGATTTGATCAAGAAATGATTGAACATGACAGACTGTCTCCCCTCTGGAGCACATAACTGTGTCAGGGTCAATCATGTTTCCTTTGGAGTCAGAGGCAAAGGGGCTTTCTCATAAATTAGAACACACTCCTGATTTACAGGAGTAAATACCACACATAAGTGATTTTGTAATGTTCTTATAAGATTAAAAAACCAATCCATAGATAATTTAATATGTCAGCAAGGTGGTTATTTAAATCAAATTACAACAAGCTGAAGAGGCCCATCAGCTGGGTGAATTTTTTCAATGCTTTAAGGAAATGAGAAAATAGTAACTAATGTGGAAGAGCCCAGATGGAGGGATGGAGCTGAAAATCCTTGTGCTTCACCTCAGGATCAAAGATGTGCTTGGCCTAAGGCCCTGCCATGAAGGATGGGGTGGCTGCTGATGTTGTGGAGGCTGTGAAGGGAAGGATTTCCAGCCTGGCTACTCCTCCTAGCCCTGAGGAGTGCTCTGCCCATGGGATGTGTTACACCCAGGTGCTCTGTACCTGAAACCAAGTTTGTCACTGGGCCAGTGCTGCTCCTGTGTCACTGGCTCTGTCAGCAGCAGGGGTCACAGAAAGCAGCATGAAAACCAAGCAATGTACCAGAGCACTCAGGGATCTGCCACCTCACACAATTTATGTGGAAAGCAATTGCTAAAGCATCCTGTGATAATTTGCTTTTTCTTGCTTTGACTTCCTGCTGCTGAAGGCACTGTTGATTTTATTCTCAATTTTATTATAACTTAACTTTATTATGGTTTTAGAGTATTTGCTAGAAATAAACATGCTCCTTATGCACTACTCTGAAATGAATAAATTTTAATGGTGCTTTTACCAGAAACCCAAGACTCTCTACAGCCACTTCTGCTCTACTGAAAAGAACCCC
The DNA here is from genome assembly GCA_013398995.1 of Alaudala cheleensis. NCBI lineage: Eukaryota > Metazoa > Chordata > Aves > Passeriformes > Alaudidae > Alaudala > Alaudala cheleensis. Next base: position 5,203 of record VWYE01002584.1, read on the forward strand.
CATCAAATTGGCAGTTGTCCATAAGATGTTTGCAGAATCGGAGTGATTTGCATATTGGAAACTGTTCATTGATACATTAAATAACATTTTATTGTGGACATCTGGTCTGCTAAAAATCTGCCAAAGTTTGTATCAGATAACTGCAGCAATTCAGATTTGTAGAAGGAATCTGTTCTGAAAATATGTTAAAATACTGCCCCTCTTTCATTTCTAGCTTTTAGACACTACTGTGCAAAAGCTGTTCCTGTTAAGAGTCTGAGTCTTCCCTGCAGCAGCTTCTTGTGTTTGTTCCTAGGAACCTTATAAAGAACAAAGGACTTTCTGCATCTCCATTTGTGATTTCAGTTAATATCCAAAGCAAAGTAGTAGCCAGTGTTCAAATAGTGTTAGGGCTAAACATAATAAATAAAAATTAACTTTCCAGTGAAGCCAATCTGTGGCTGTGTACTCTGTAAAATGACTAAACTGAACACATATGCTGGAGCCTGCCTACAACATCTGTAGGTTCTGTAGGAATAATTTAAATTCCCTCTCTTTAATTCAAATATCCATTAGATGAGAATTGTGCATTTTGCATTAGAATAGATTAATGACTTGTTTTGCCAATTCCTTTCAGGTGAAATTCAGGGGACTGTTCTTTGATGAAAATAAAAATGTGACTCAGCCCAAGAGAGAGGAGGCTTGCCTTTTTTTCTTTTTTAAGTTGATGTTTGATGTACTTGTAGGTGAGGCCAGTTTCAGTGTGTGTCACTACATCCATGCTGAGCTGTATTTTGACATGTCACTGTCAAAGGGCCCAGGTTTCTGTCAATTGGGCTGTATAGAGCAGTAATTAATTCTGTTATAGAAGTGTCAGTGACTGAGAAATTCCTGAGCTGGAGCTCAGCCTCTGCACTGTCTGTGTTTGACTGGCACCAGTTTCCCTCTAATAACAGGGAGAGGATGCTGGCTCTGTGGCTTTTGGAGATCACAGTGTAAACTGCACTCTTGACAAGCACCAAAAGGCCAAGCCCTGCTTTGATATACACCAAAGAAATGAGTTACCTTAATAGGGGTGAAAACCCCCACATTTTACAGGTTTCTGGGAGAGATCCAGCCATAATGAGCACTAATGTGGTTCCAGCCTGTGGGTCCACAGGGTGATTCTTGAAAGTAAATCTGGTTTCTGCCAGGAGCCTTTTCTGCCTGAGCCCTTTCAGAGCTGCCCTGTCAGTGGACAGGAGCCCTGGTGCAGAGCCAGCCCATGGGGTGGCTGTTTCATGAACCATGCACAAACCCCACTGCAAAATCAGCCTTTACTTGGGGCAGGTGTTGTATGAGTTGTGGTTTTTGTCCCTTTGCCACCCTTATTATAGTTCTCTGACAGTTTTTCACCTTCCCTGATGAAAATGATGCCATTTAAGTACTGCATGAGTAAGTTGGGTGACTGAGGTACAGGTGGTGATGGCAATTTCCAAACCAGTCTGGGTTGTTTTCACTCCATTTTCGTGACATTTCAAAGGGTGGCACCAGAAACACAAAATGGCCAATGCCTCATGTTTTAAAAACATGTCATTTAATCACCCCTCAGACAGCAAACATGGCTGGAAGAGTCCTAACTAGAGCTGTGCAAACTATTTAAAACAGCGGCCAGACACGGTGTCAAGTGATTTCATTTCAGGCGTTATTTCAGCTTGAACCTTGCCATGTGTTCCTCAGCAGAGTGTCAGTGGTGTGAAAACTTACAGCCTATTTCAGGAAAAGCCAGGCTGATCTCTGGCTCTCTATGAAAGCCACTGACAAACAAATATTTTCTTCATTTTTTCTCTTTTTTTGGTGGGCCATTTCTGCCTCCATCATGTTAAATGTTCCTTTGACTCAGGAGCAGTTTATTGTGAGTCAGTAGCAGTGCTCTGAGCTCAATTTTTTTCTAAATAAATCAGCTTTGTGAATATCCTATTGAAAAAGGAAGCAAGGTGTGAGGAAAAGAGCTATGGGTTCTTTTTCTGATCTGAAGTTAGTTTTATTTTTTCCTTTGGCTGGGGTTTATTTTACTATTTTGGGGGATTGGGGGAGTGTTTTGTTGTTTGTTTTAAATTTTTATTATGTTTTGGATTTTATGGTGTTCTTCTCATTTTGTTTTTGTTCTTTTTTGTTTGATTGAGGTTTTTTTCTGTTTATTTTTTTGTTCCTGTTTAAATCAGATTGATTCAACTCTCACTAGTCAAAAATGCTCTGATAAAATTCCCTTAGCAAAAGAACATTTTCAGTACTATCACAACTTCCTGATCTCAAGAGTGGAATTCCTTGCACTTTGGGTAGAAAAGTGGTTTAATTTGCCTTCTTGATCAGAAATAAGCAGTAGCATTGCATTTTGCTGGCTGCAGGTTGATGGTACCTCGGAGGAAAATGCTGTCTTGCTTCCTGAGATACCTCTGGCATGTGAGGGATAAGGCAGGATGGATCTTATTTTTCAGCAATGGCAGATGTAAGTCTTGGTTTGGGAATGATCAGGACCCTGCTCAGTCTTTGCCCTTTTATTTTACCTTGTACTGAAACATTTGATTAGCAGCATGCCACTTGTTCCACTGCTAGAATATTTTTGGGTTCTCATTTTCTTTCCTCCTCTTCTTTTTCTAGTCCTTAATTTGTTGTGTCTCTTTCAGTGTGGTACTGTAGGCTTTGAGGATCTCGTGATAGTTAAAATATTTACTGTAGAGTTATTTAAGTTTTCCAGCATGACTGAAGACATGCATTTTCATAATCCAGTTTCTCTCGTGCTGCTGGCTGCTTTTTCTGCACTTAGCTCAGAGAAATGACTGTGTCATTGCTGTGGCTCAGACAAGGAGCTCCCAGGAATGAAGAGCTGCAGACACATTCCTCTGGGACAGGAAGAGAACAGAGCTCTGCTGTTGTATCCCAGGCTGTGCAGGCAGTTACACCGTTGCTGCTTGTTCCTCTCAAGCCCAGGGTAGGTGGAAGTGTCTCACTGTAGGCAGGAGGGTTGTTTCTGTCAGAGCACCTCCAAAAGGAGGGGAAAGGAGAAGGGACTGTGCTCACTTAGGAAGTTGAATAAGGCTTGTGAAGTGTGGTAGGGACAGACTAACCAGGGCTCATGTCCAGCAGCTTGCAGCCATGCTTTCATCCAGGACTGCTGGAGGCAGTGCAGTTGAAATAGCTCCTGGAAATGCAGACATCTCCCAAACTGCTTGTTTCAAACCTGCCTCCAGTAAAATTTACTCCCCACAGCTCCTTTTACTCTTCTGTCTGGAGCTGCCTTATGTCCTGCTTGCCTCTCACTGGGCATCACTGTTGATGCCTCATCAAGAACAACAGAATGCTGTCTTGTGTATGAGCCCAGGGGAGCCTGAAGCCTCACAAAGACACTGTTACAGCCTGTTCATGGATTCAGGACTGCTTTTGTGAGACCAGGAGCTAAAGCCTCCCATAATTCTAATGTAAAATGAGATTTTGTGAGTTGGAGTTTGTACACCTGTGTCAGAGGTTTAATCTAAATTTGTTTCATTGATTAAGCTGGAGGTGAATCAAAATGTGACATTGCCCCTAATAATTTACCCTTTGCCTTGGCATTTTGGAGCCTCAGAAGCTGAACAGGGTGTTGAAAATTTGGCAGACAGGCTTTTGTATTTGATAACTGCATCGAGCCCCACACCAAGGACTCCTCTAAGCAAGGAGAGGAAAGGGTAGGATTTTACATTCAGCATGTGAATGTGGGCTTTTTGTGACTGTTAATCCTGGAAGGTTTCAGGCTCAATGTAAGACTGCCATAGAGTGGTGAGTTTGTTCCTCACATTAAATTCTGTTACAAGCTGTGCAAGGGCAGTCGAAAATTTTCCGACAGCAAGTTTTCCCATCACAAAATAGCAATTCATTGAATTACAATATGTGCTGGGACAGGGTTGAATGGTTAAGACACGGCTTTCTGTGCTCCTCTGTTCTCAGAGGAAGGAGCCCCTGAGATCCCGATGTCAGGCGGCTGTTACAGCAGCTCTGAGCTCAGCAAGCATTTCCAATCTTCATTCTCCCACTCCCTCTTCCCCCTCCACTGAAATTGTGCTCCCTGTTCACAATATTGCTGAGCTGTCTGTAATGATAAATGATGTGCCTTTCTTTAAATTTCCTTTCTGCTCAGTACTAGATATTGGCCGGCTTGGATGTGTGTTCTGGGTGGATAAATTACTTTGGCAAGTCATAGAGAATTTATGCACATGGCAACAGATGGACCCTGTGTGCTAGAATTTTTCTCAGTTGTTCTAATTATGTAACTTGATTTTACCTGAGGCAATTATAATTTCATGGGCAAAGTTCAGTTGTTGGGTTTGTTTGTTGTGTGTTGTTTTGTTTTGGTTTTTGGGAGTGTTTTTTTTTTTGTGTATGTGAAATATGAACCTATACACTGAACGAAATTTTGGTCTCAAACCTTGTTATAGGCCAAAGTAAAACTGGGCCATTACTCAGCTGCACATCAGCCTTTAGTGAGCATCGATCTCTTCACATACATGACTTGTGTTGTCAAGTGGATCTTGAGAGTTTCAGAGAACGGAGCCTGGGGTTTGTCTCTTGATGAGGATTGCTGGTGTATGGCAAAGATAACTGCACAGAATATTTGGGAGGAATTCAAAATGTCTGCAAGCAGGCCATGCTAGAAATGAACACGTTGTTGTTCATAATTTAGAAAGTAGTCTACCTTTGATACTCAGAGACTTTCCTTATTTCGTCCTGTCGCTGTGCTATTGTTTCAAAGGAGTGGTGAAGGTAGAGCTTCATGTTGAAAAGCAAAATAATTTCAGACTAGAGGACAAGCTGAGGAATGGATGCTCAGCTTCCCCTGAACTGCTGACACTTCTGTCACAGTCTTTGTCCTTGCTTGCACTGTGTCCTCAGTTGTGCTTTGGTGACAGCATATTTTCATGCAGCTAACTCTAAGAATCCTGCTGGATAAAGCTGCTGCTCGTTCTGTTAGGGTTCTGTAGTATTTGGTACTTGCACAAATAGTTGAAATTACTTTTAACAAAACATGAACAGATGCTTTGTTTACAAGTTGTGATTGGTTGGGATTTCCAAAAATCATTACATTTTCTTTTAAATCCTGAGAGAATCCAGGAAGCTTATCTGAAGCTGGAGAAGGGAATAGAGAGTTGGGCTGTTTCTTCAGTCCATTGTTTTACTCTCTTGCTGGGTAAAATAGCCACACTGGAGGTGAAGGCTGAGGGAAGAAAATCACATTTCTCCAGGATAATCCTGGGGATAGGTTAGGGTGCCAAGCCCATGGTTGGGGTCTGGCTTGGAGAGGGTCTGCAGGGGCAAGCACAGGTGGAGCTCAGGTGGTGGTCAAGGACTGATGGCCTGAGTTGAAGGTGGCCAGTGCCAGTTCCTCCCCCAGCACTCGGAGCTGTCCCGGCAGCAGCAGTCCCTGAAGTGCTGCACTCAGGGCTCTGACACCAGCTCCTCCTGTCACAGTGCCCTCTGTGTCATGTCCCACTGTTGGAGCATGGCTTAAGGACCTTGGACCCTTGTTCTGCAAGCCCTTCAAGAAATGCTCTGCCAAACAAAGCCAGCTGAGCATTTCCCTACATCTACACAAAACAGCAGAAAATTCAATCCATGCATTGCAAGTGATAGCAGTTTTCTGCCTTTTTTTCCCCATTTCCCCAGTAAATATTCTATTCAAATACAAGGCATTATGCAAACATATTTCTGTCTGAGTAATATTGCTGTTATACCAGGATAGCATGTGCCTGTAGCTCCCCCTCTCCTGAAATCCACTATTGCGACAACACAGTTTTTAATTCAAACAGTAAATCCCCACTCCTATAAATCCTTCCCTGCAGCTCCCCCCTCTCCTGAATAACAGTACTGTAAATAAGTGGCTGGTCTAAAAAAGAGTAGGTGGTGCATAATATTAAAAACAGTAACTTGTTGAGCAGAGCTATTAAAAAAAAAATCTGAGTGCCACATAATAAAGGTACTATGAGCAAATAGCAGCCCAGCATCTCAGCTAGCTTTACTGGGCTGTGAGTTATTGCTGTGGTCAATAGATCTCTTTTCTGTAGCATTCTGCTTATATAGGTGATAAATCTTACAGTCTTATGGGAATAGGGTCAGGCTTCTGCTACTCTGCCCCATTATTTTTCTCCTACATCATTTAGAAAACTGCTGGACTGGACCGTTTTTGGTGCAGTGGCTTTTTGTTCAGGTACATGGTAAATTTTATTGTGCATATTAAATTTTACCTCAGACCACATTTTGACGTCCATCTTGATAGAAGGTAAAACAGAAATAAAATCTTAAGCAAAAGAACAAATAAACATGAGAAGCAAAAAACAAATACTATTTTCCATGAAATTTTTGGATGCAAAGTAAGAAAAGAAAAAAAGAGTTTTGATTTTGGTCATATGGGTTCTTTTTGAATATTTTTTCAAAACTGGAGAATGAATAATCTAGTAGTAGCATCCAATCAGAGACACTTTTAGTACTTCTGTAAGCTCTGGGAATATTTTAAGCAATGGTTAGTTTGACATTCTTGCAGTTAAAATGAGAAGAAAATGAGGTGACATTAGGTACTGATGGACAAAGCATTTGAATAATTCATTATTTTGGTGCCACCTCAGTCGAGCCACCTGCCGGGAGTCACAGCTTGTCCCTGGCTGCCACGGCTGTTCCCTCATTCCCTGGAGCAGGAGGGGTGTGTTCCTGCCCTGTGGGAGCAGGCAGGGGGAAGAGCAGGGCAAGGAGGAGTGTGGTTTGCTCATAGCCCCTGCTGGGGGTGAGCAGTTTCAGTTCTGTTGTCCATGTTCAAGCCAAGGGACAGGGCAGAGCCAAGGTGTGAAGGGCACACGTTGGTGTCACAGACATTTCCAGCTGGCTTTAGCACCTTGCTGGTATCAATAATTCTGAGTTACATGCCTGGTGCCACAATGAAACATCTCCCTCCAAGGTGCCTGAGGGCACCACGTCCCTGCAGAATCACCAGGAGACATGGCTGCCCAAATGTCTTTATTATTTATTTATTTATTCTTTGGCCACATGTGCTGCACCAGAATGCTGAGTTGCCTTTATGGGAGCTTGTTTGAGAAAGCCAGGGCTGTTTTTATTTGGAACTGTTAAGTCTGAAGAGCACATAAGAACAGTGTTAGGGAAAAGGGAAAGGAATAGTCTGTGTTGTACTTGGATGGCAAAGCAGTACATTTTTACAAGAAATATCAGCCCAGACATTGGGGAAACCCCCTAATTTTAAGGCTAAAGAAGCAATGAAATAGGTTACCAGTCAGGAATTCCCTGTCACTACAGGTCCTAAAGGAAAAGACAATGTCAGGGAGAAGTGGTGTGCTTGCAGGACCTCTCAATAGCCAATCGAACCCTATTTTCCTTGGATGTCCATGATATCCATAAATCTTTGTTTCCTGAATACAGTTTGTTAATGCTGAAGTTGGTTCAAGCAGCTTCTATGATTCTTCTTCTACTCCCTGTGTCAAACAAATATTTTCCCTTTCTGACTAGATTTTTCCTCACAGATTTTGCTGCTCCCTGGGCCTTCCAGGAAAGTCCTCTGCTGTCCCCTTTAATCTTCCTCTCCCCAGTGCTTTGGTAGTGACTGTTTAGCTTGGAGAGGACAAGTCCTTCTGTGAGCAGTCCTTTTGTTGGTACCTGGAGTAAACCCTTCAGATGGCTGTAGGAAAGCTCTGTGGGTGTAACAACAGGTTTTTGATCACATCTCTGTTCATTAGTCCCCCGTGCCAGTCTAACTCGTGGGTTAGAGGCAGTTGAGGAGCAGCTGTTCAGCTCTGGGAGAACTTGTCAGCCACTGTTTCCATAAAGGAAAGGTAAATAGCTGCTCTGCCACTGCATGAGCCATCTGTTAGCTTCACTGAAGAAAAGAAGTTCATAAAGTTGCTGTTGAGTTTTTATTTTTTTGGGTTTTTTTTTCATTTTAGACCTGCTGAGTGAAAGTTTTTAGGTTTTTAGCTCTTATCTGTAAAAGCTGCTTTCACCTAAAGCCCTGTGTGTGTGGTCTTTATTGGAGCATTATTGAGTGTGAGGGCTTCCTTTACATGATTGCTGCTTGGTAATGAAGGTGTAGAAGAAAGGATGACAGGTGACCTCAGCCTGGTAAGTCACAGCTGTACTAATGANGATGCTTTTCATACTGTGATAAAGAAATCTGTCTCAGCTCCTTTCTACCCCTAACGAGAGGGCAGCTGCAACAGTTAACCCTGTTTTCCTACCATTGGCATGAAAAGCACACAAACAAGTGATAAATCCTCATATAGAAAATGTGCAGCAGTCTTGGGTTTTGGACTTTGCCTGACCATGCTTAAAAAAAACCATTTGTTACCCGATTTTGCAGAGCACAAAGTGCGTGAGAGCTGTTCTCTGTGTGCTCATGCAAAAGAAGAGTCTTAGCTGTGAAAATACCTGCCCAACCAGAAAATAAAGGAGTGCACCAGACTACTCTAACCTAGTTTTCATTTATTTTAAAATTGAATAGACAACATACAAAGAACAAAGTTTCCTCAAGACATGAAATGGTCTTGTATTTTAGGGTCTAATAAAGGCAGCACCAAACAACAGCAGGGTTTGCTGTTGGGTAGGGTAGTTCTGATGGGATTATTGGACAGTGGGAGTGGGTCTGTGTGATCAAGTGGTCTCCAGCTGCTTTGAAAGGGTCCCATAGCATAAATTGCTTAAATGTGTATCAGACTGATGGTGCCCACAAGCAGAAGCCATGCTTTGATTATAGGGGCTATGCAGGCACATCCAGCTTGTTTCCTTAGAGGAATCATTAGGAATTTGCCACACACAGGTGTGATCCCATGTAGTAAGAAATGAAAATGGCAGGAGCTGTACTGCCTCTACCCAAAGCTGCTCCATCCCACTGGCACCTTTAACCACATGTCAAAAGATGTTCTGTTTTATAGCAGTAGCATTTACTTTGTGGTCCTAAATGAATTTTTGTTTTGGAAACCTCTGCTTCCACTCACTGTAGCACAGAGCCACAGAAACTGGAGCTGTCATTAAAACTGGAAAGGCTCTGACTAGAAATAAATCACAGCTGTAACAAGGGTCACTAACTGTTCCAGCACTACTATCACTTCATAGAGCTGGTCAGTTCTTTCCCTGCCTGCACCTACTAGATGGCCTGTTTTAATCAAAATCAAGTTATTAAGCCCCAGTGCAGGAGCAACTGGTGGAAAATATTTGACATGGCTTATGAGGTCAGGCTAAAATGGCCTAATGATCTCTTTTGGTCTCATTATGTTTCTTGTTACATAAGAGCAATGCTGCCAGTGAAGGGTTGAGAGCACAGGTTTAATGAGGAGTGGCTGAGCAGGCTCTGGGGTTCTTTAGCCTGGAGAAAAGGAGTCTGGGGGTGACCTCATCACTCCCCAGAACTCCTCACAGGAGGTGGTAGGTGAGGTGCAGGTCTGACTGTTGTGCCAAGTAGCAAGTGATAGGACAAGAGGAAATGGCCTGGAGATTTGACTGGGGAGGCTTAGATTGGCTATTAGGAAATATTTCCTCACCAAACAGGTTCTCAATCACTGGCACAGGCTGCCCAGAGAAGTGGTGGAGTCATCATCCCTGCAGGGTTTGAAAAGACGTGTGGATGTGGCACTGTGAGACATTTGGCAGTGCTGGGGGAACAGTTGGGCTCGTGGTCTCAGGGGGCTTTTCCAACCTGAAGGAATCTGTGATTTTGTGATTGTTTTCCCAGACTGTTGTGGGCTGTGAAGGGGCATAGAGAGAGGAACATGAGAGAGGGATTGTCTTGAAATTCTGAGCCTGATCCTGTGAAATCAACTGGTAACTTGCTAAAAAACCCAAAAAAACCCTTTTGGCTTCAATACAGTATAATCACCCCTTAAACATGGGCTTAGATTTAGCCCCCTAAAGTAGTGTTGATCTTGCCTCTTTCCAACCCAGAACTCTGTGCATGTGCCACTTGTGATGTGCAACTGTCAGAAATGACAAAACCTGCAGGATGCCTGGTGTAGGGCACTGGAAAGATGAAGCCCATCACTGGCCCTACTCCTAATGGCCATTGGGAGATGATTTCTCTTTGCCTTCACTGACAGAGGGAGTGATTTTTGTGCCTGGCTGTCCCCTGTCACACAGGTGGCACTGAATGCAGATTTCCCTTGATTGCCTGAAGGATGTACCAGACCCTGAGCCAGAGGCTTTGCCTTTTGCTGCACTTCATTGCTTTGGCTTTTCTTTCCTTTGGGAAGTGGTTCTCTAGGTTTTGTGGTTCTTCCCTATGCAGGCAGGATTAAAGTTAAGACACAAAAAAACCTCCTTAAAATTTTCCAAGAACGTCGACAATTGATTCTTAACTCAGGTGACCTTGCAGTTTATTGTATGCAGGAAAGGACACAGTGTTAAAAAAGACAACATTAAAAATAATGAGTGTTTTAAGTCAAAGAATATCTAAAATTCTCTGAGGTTTTCTGCCTGAGAATATCACCGTACCACAGAAAGAATTTCAGATGCTTTGCACTGGCAATTCTGAGTCCCGAATGACAGAGCTGAAATTCTGACTGTTCCAGTTTTCCTCCACTCAGAAATCCTGAACCAGAATCACACAAACATAGGTCCATTTTGTTTCATGCATTTGAACAGTCCTGCAAGTATGAAAGCAACAATGAGCACATAGTCAGGAGACAGCTGGTTAAATTAACTGGATCTGTTGTGCTTGTGTCAGATGTCTCATCAATCCTAAGGGTAAAACTGCTATCCAGGAGTATCAACCTGGACAGAGCAGGGAAGCAGATTGTCTAAAACCCTACATGGCAATAGAACAGTAAATCCTTAATCACCTGGATTATAATGGACACATTGAGAACAATGGGCAATTGTTTTCCATATATTCCATATAATCTTTATAAAGACTGGTCTAATAGTACAATATAAATCATAGATCAGTTACTTATTCTAGTGTCCCTAAAAATTAAAAAGAAAAAAGTGGTTTATGTAAAAAGCATAGTGAACAGACAAGTCATATATAAAGCATAGCTAAGAATCCAAATTTTCAGTGTCAGGAAATCCTATCAAAAATGTGATTTAACTAAAAATAAAACTAATAATGCTGGTCCTTGGCCTGCTTCTATCCCCAGGGCTTCAATTTAGTTATATGTTAAAACTGGCTTCTGAAAGAGTCTTATATTCGTTTTGACATCTAGTGGAATGAAAAATTGTAAGCTATGAAAGTGATTTTTTCCCTTTTCCAGTGCAAAATTCCATTCTCATTCTTTAAGAAGCAATGCAACTTTGGAAATTGGTTTTATAGAGTCCCATTTAATGGTCTGCTCTGACTTTGGAAAGCAAAGAATACCTGTAACATAAATTTGAGCACTCTTGTTTTTCTCAAGGCTGCATTAATTTCTCTAGAGGATGACTGCATCTAAATGATGGCCAGATACTGTCAGGATGCTTAGGGTTTGTTCTTTTTTCTTTCCTGGCACTGTCTTGAACTATGGAAATACTCTAAAGTGAGTAAATAATTTAGACCTATAAACCAATAAAATTTATTCTGCTGATTTAAGTGAAAAGGTAAAAGAATTTTACATTTTTATTTTTGTAATCTTTTGTAGTCTCTTGTCTCATGTGATAGCTTTTAACCTCTGAAAGCATTCCCAAGAGATTACTGGTCTTGCTCCTCCCCAGTTATGTGTAATTTCTTGGGAAGTGTATGAACAGCCTCAACAAAACATCAGCAAAATAACAAAATGGGTATTATTGGTTTCACTCATTGAACATAAGAAGTGCAAATATGGAACTTGAGACCATGTCAATTAGTTTTACACCAAGAGAATTGGAAAAGGCACCGTGAGACAAGAGACTCATGGCAGGAAGTGCTCAGCTGGGTTCCTCTCTTAGGGGTGACCTCAGGGAGCATTTCCAGCTCCAGAACACTGAGGACAGAAGTTTCTGCTCTTGTGCTTCAGTTTGGTGGCTGATAGGTCCTGCTTGGTTAAAAATGTGCAGCTGAAATTTGTTCTACAAGTCTGTCCAGAAATAATGTGTACATTAATTGTAGATTGAAACTATCTCAGAATGCAAAGTGTCTTTTTTCTTGTGGGCTGAGGAGCTCATCTCAGGGCTACAGTGATGACTGGAACACTTTGCTTTCCTATATGGACACTGAACTCAGTAATCAGAGGAATTATTCTGTTTGTGATAAGTTGATGTTGATGTAACAGGTAGGGTATAGATGTGTAGATCATTGGTTTAGTGGTAAAACAAAAAGGCACAGATGAAACATTTTAACAAATAGCTCAGCATGGCAAAATGCCAGGTGGCTTTGTTGTTCTTTCAGCCTGCTGATTTCTTTACTGATATGGTGCAGCAGTGTTCTAGTGTAATAAAATTATTAAAATTATATAATCTGATGAGTAGAAAAAATTCTTAAAGCGTTTTCATATTCCTGATACTTTCCTTTGCATATATGTTTAATATTTCATCAAAAAGAGAAACAAGAAGTTTGTACTATGCTTGAAAAAAGAGAAAGAGCTAGCCTTTTTCAACTATCCAGAATAAAAACTGTGTGTTTCAAGCTCTTTTTGAAGTTGGATCTTTCAAAATCTAATCTTCTAAATGCTCATCTCTGTTAATTGGATAGGTACATAGATAGATACCTGGGCAGTGGCATGAAATATGAGAGAATTGCAGAAAGAAGCAAATTGTGGATAAATTGATGAACCTTTGGGACTTTAAACACTGCAGGTGAAAATCCTGGGTTTTGTCTTTCATTGCATTCTTTGAATGTTTTGTTTCTTTATCTGTAAGCTACTTGTGTGCAGAGGGAGATCATAACATTATCATAATTCTGGGGTTTTTTTCTACTTATAAATAAAAAATTGAGATTATTCTTACGTAGCAGAATCTGTTTCCATTGATTTGTAATACAGGACAGTAGAGTGAAAGCCCAAACTGCTTAACAACTAAATGTGGTTTCTAAGGTCTCAGACTCTGGGGAATCTGCCTGATGAAAGCAGGACCTCACCTTTCCCATGTTCCACCTGTCTCCCTGATTTCTGAGGTTGTGGATAAGCTCAGCTTTCCTCAGGACAGATGAAAAGTTTCCCAAAGGATGCTCTGCTGTGTCCATTGCACAAACTGGCACAGTTCTCATCAGTCTCCCTGCCAGGCCTGGAGGTTTTAGGCAGGGCTGCACTGTAGCACTGTTCCAGCACATGTGCCAGGAATTTATCTTTGGGACTGTCTCAAGGTTCTAATGATAATAATTATCAAATTACATCAGCAAAATAGAGGGTCATTTCTGTGTAGAAGAACCAGCAGGGAATTAGCTCAAGTGAGTCTGAAGTGCAGAACTTTGTGTTTAGTGGATGTTGAAGTTGGTGGTGTCCCCACACCAGGCTTTTCTCATACTGTCATAACTGATACAGGCTCCTTGGAAGAAAAAATCCTGTTCCCTTAAGCTAGACTGTGTAAGTGCAGCCAAGGTGAGTGTGAAATTGGGGAAAAATAGGGTTACACCTTTAAGAAATTGTGTTAATATTGTGTAAGACTCCAGATGCTCTTTATCATATAATCGTTATCATAAAAAGTCTTAATGTAAAAGATCCTAATAGAGTCCTACAGTGTCTCAGGAGCAACCTGGATTGGCCTTTGCATTTAAATTAGAGAATAATTAGATCCAGGAGGAGAAAAAAAAATGGTGTAGTGCATTCTGCTTTTCTCTTCTAAGGGAAACACATGCAATCCCATAACTATTAAGTAGGCATTGTGAGAACATGGAATATATTTAACTCTGTGGAATGAAAACTATTTCTTTTATCATGCATATCAGCATAAAAGTGCTGCATTGTCCTTATCTGTTCACATGCTCTCTTTGGCAGTTAGGTAATCTCAAAAGAGTCATATGGAAAAGGACAAAAATACCACCAAAAATCAGCCCTTCTTCTGCCAGTGTCTTCAGGAAGTAGAAAAAGCCAGATCAGGTTCCTGAGTTTTCTTAGGAGAAGTGGTACTGCTGCCTACCTCATTTAACATTACAGACAGAATTTGTTAATTTGCAATGGTTCTGATTGTTTTCCATCAATATTTTATGTTATCTTTGAGAATTTAAGCATGAAATCCTGAATTGCTTGAAGTCAGCACAAAAAAAACCCATCAGTTTTGAGGTTTCTCCATAATTCCTTACAAAACAATGTCCTTCATTGGTGTTGGACAATGCCATGTGCAAGTGAAGCCCTGCTGGCATCTATTGCTTTATCCTGCCTGTGTGGCACACCTGCTGCACACCTGTCTGACACAGTTATCCTGGGAATTCTGTTATTCCTGAATCAGGATTAGTGCTTGGAAGGCTTGATCACAAAGGATGCTCTGCTTTTCAAAGAACTTTTTGCCAGGCCCTGTGTGCATCATCCCAGCAATCTTCTGGTGACCACAGCTGTGTTAAAATCAAAATGCAGCAGGCAGGTCCCTCGGCAGGGCTCACAGTTTATCTGTTGCAGCATTGCTCCTTGGAGAATCTGCTCAGCCTTTCCTGAGGTAGGCAGTTACAGAAGAGAGCCTTAAATATTTATGGCACCTTAAAGCACAGAAAAATTACTGCCTGTATCACCATCTGTATCCTGTTTCAAGGAAGCAAAACTCAGAATTGCAATAGAGTGTGGCACATTTTGTGTGGTAATGAGTATTAGAAGAGTTTGTTTGAAGTTTGAGCAGAGGGCTAATGCAGAGGTTGTTACTGCTGTGTTTTGTAAACTTCTCTCTCTCTGTTCTTTTCAAAGTGCTAATACTTTTAGACATTCACTGGCTTTCCTGAAGGTTGGGAAATAGTCAAGTGTAGTCATCTGGAGCTGAAATATTTCCTATTACTTGCCTGTAAGAGATTTATTTGGACATCCTCACTGTAGTGAGAAAATAGCTTGTGTATGTGCCCTTAAAAAAAGCAGTCTGTGGAGAATATACCTATCTTTGTATGACAGATAAATAGTTCCATCAGCATGAAGCTGAGCTTAACCTTGTATTATAATGTTTTTCTTATTCGAGCTTTGTTTTAAACCAAGCAAACTCTTGAAAACCTCTTGAAGATGGAGAAGTTTCTCTCCAGTGGGATTTCCTGTTTTGGGGATCAGTGGGTGCCTGCAGTGATGGCTGAGTTTGCCCTGTTTGCATTGGGTGTGGAAGGGGATGTGTGAGGTGACTCTGCAAAGCTGTTCTTGCTGCAGTGGAGTTTAGAGCAGAGTGAAATGGGCTCTCAGGCTCTCCTGGACAGAGCTGCCTCCTCTGCTGTGCTCTCTGCACTGCTGGGGCTGCCTTTGAGGCACTGGAGTTGAGCTTTGTCCCTGTGCTGAATTCATTTCACAGAGGTTCCCATCAGCAGGGTCACTGTCACAAGGGTCTCTGCCTCCCCAGCACTCCAGGGGCTGGACACAGCTTCCATTTTACTCACATTTCTGTCAGGTGGGAGAAGTCTGGAGCACCACGTTTGGCAGTTTTCTCTCACGCTACAATTTTGCTCCAAATGAAATATGACAAAACAACAGTTGCAGTAATTACAGTAATTGACTTCAGAGAGTTCAAGATGATCATGTAATTAGCTGCTTTATGGGAGAGAGATCACCACCATCTCCCTGTTTCCACGCTTCTGTGGTCTTCAAAGGTGCAGTACAGAGGACTGTAAAACAAAGCACTTCTACCTGAGTTCTGAACACAGCTCACAAAGGCTGACTTGTGAATTTAGAAACAAAATCAAACTGCCATGAGACAAAAACACATTGCCTTTTTCCCTAGCCAGGAGAAGTTGTCATGTTGGTGCTCTTGCAGAGCCAGATCACGATGAGAGAGGTTGTAATTGGCAGAGAGATAATTCATTTGAAAACGTCTCTTTTACTAAGGAATTGCAGGTAATTTCAAGAGAATAAATTAGATGCCATAAAGAATCTTTACTGATGTCTTTTCAAACTTTCTGTGGGAGAAGGCGAGGGCAAATAGTCTATTGAGAATTTTTATATAAGCTGTGAACAAAACACATAAAGCTCTAATTGTTAGGAAACCACTGTGCTCTAAACGGTTCACATATAATAGGATCATTTCTATGCAGCTTCAATAGGACATTCTTCCATTTTCTAGAAGAGAGACTCATGGCATGGCAGAAGTTTTCTGGTTTTGTCTACAAAATAATTTTCTAAAGAAAAATGACAAGAGAAACCTACTTCTATCAGATTTACCCAATTATTGATTAGTTGCAAAAGGAAAATGGATACCTCTGATTTATGCAATAGTAGTAAATCTTTAATTTTAAAAGCTAAATCAAGAAAATCTGATGAAATATGATTATATTCTGTACTCAGATTTGGAAGCTTAAGACAGGATGCAGTTTTCTTTTTCTCTTTTTGTTAATCACTGAAAGCACAATACAGACACCTAAAGTGAAGTACAGGATAGTGTCAAATCTTTTAGTCAAGAGGACTTTTCTACTACACAGAAAAAAACCTTCTGACTTACAAATTCTAGTTAAAATCCCCTGGCTGTTTGTACACTTTATATACTCTATTAGGATATGCAGTAAACTTAGAAACTATTTTTATCCTCAGATGAGTTAAAACTTAACTGAAACAAAGTTGAGCAATTTTAACCAACAGTGAAGTTACCTGTGCTCTGAGCAGGAGGTTGGATCATGATGACATCTTGAGGGTCTCCTCCAGTCTGAGTTACATTATGATTCTCTTGTTAACTTAATATCTTAATTCAAGATGTTACTTTCTGCATTCAGATTTAAGGGCATATTAATATAAGAATATAGGCATTAATCACTCTTGTGATCCACAGTAACTTATCTGGTGATCCTGAGTCATCTTCTTGCTAGGTAAAATGTGTTATGATAACCACTGGGAACTTGTTTATGTCCATAATGGGATGAATCCATGTTTGGAGAGATATTCCTTGTGCTGCCTGACACTTAAAGTGCTGCTTTATTCTTGGATGTGGCCATGGGGAGGAAAATAGGTTTGGAAAGGGAAGATGGTTTTAGCTTTCATGTTTTTTAGATTCTGTACTGCATTAACATGTAACTCTAAATTTCATATAAAGTGTGAGCAAGTTCTCTTCACAGTTTAGTTGGACAAACCAATCCTTTTCCAGCCTGAGACCCAAGGACACCATTTCAGATTCAGGCCCAAAAAGTATAAACAGTGAATTGAGGGGAGCAGTAACTGGACAATTAACCCCAATATGTAAATGGACCAAAACTTATAAAAGTGTGAAACCTTGTGACTCAGAATCCATCTGGAGTCCATCTTGGGCAGAGCCACAGCCTTTTACTGCCCAAGATGAATCCTTTAAATGCCTTGTAATAAATACCTGTTTTATTCCTTTAACTCTGTCTGGCCTCTGTTCCAGATCAGCCTCTCTAGGCACCAGTGGAAATACTCCCTTTTGCAGGTGTGGAGCAGCAGGTGGGTGATGGATGTGGCTGTTCTGGTGCCCAGCCCAGCACTAAACACTGTTCTTGGTGTGCCTGCACACTCTGAGAGCTCACAAACCAGGAAAGCTGCCATCTTCCCAGTGTGCATGCGTCAGTAGAGCTCAGAAGAATCCAGATTCTCATGGATCTACTTCTTCATGTGGGAAGCAGCTTTGCTTTCAGCTTATGCAGTAAGAATTGGTGCCTGAGTGCCACAGTGTTTAAAGGGCTTGAGGTTGTAGCCTAGTCAGGATTTCTGTATGAAATGTGTAGCAGGGAAGATAGCTAAGCAAGAACATCCCCAGCTTGAAAAAACCTGCACCTACAGAGTTAGAAAATTAGAAGTGAAATCCTCTTCCCAGAGATAAATGCACTGAAGTATTAAATAGCCTTCAAAGGGACTCCTCCCCTGCACCCACCAAAAGCATTTCTCAGGGGAGTGAAGTTGATCTTCTCTCCCATTTTGTTTATTATTGCAGGATTTTGCTGATGCATTAGCTGTGAACAGGGACAAGTGAATGCTTTTCAGATGGAGTTTCAAGATGCATTACAAGAATAGCAAAACAGCATTCTTTGTTCATCTTAATTCTTCCAATACATTGACAGAGCTATTGCCCAAATGACCTTCTCTTCAAAGTATTGCAAATGATCTGCAATACAATCAAATTGTTTCTCAACTATCTGAGACATGGTGTCTTTTTTTTTTTTCCTTGCTGCTTCTCCTGTGGGTACATAACTTAAAGGTTATTATTTTTCCTGGCTGTTTTCCTGAGTTCATTCTTTGTGTGGGTAAAGGACTTGTTTTTATCAGACCTTGCTGATCACTATTGAGGAAGTGTGTGGCTGTTATGGCATGCTCAACTGCTCCCATGTCAAGAGCACTTATTAAATTTTATTGTAAATCATAGTACCACATAAACTCAAATTATTATTTCTTTGACTTCTTCAGTAAGCTATTTTCCTCTGCAATAATTTTATTAAGGAAAAAAAAAATAAAGCTGTTTAAAAAAACCCAAAACCAACCAAACCAAAAAACTGCCTTAAAAATACTATATAATAAATTTCCCTTTTAAAATTGCACTAAAGAAAAAAATAAAACCCCTGGCAATGTAGACCTTCAAGCTGATCCTGACTGAGTTCCTGGCAGTGTTGCTCAGTGATTTCTGACTTTAAATGTACAAAACTGGTGGAGAAAGCTTCAAGTACTGGCAGGATTTTGTGCAGCCTGTGGGCCAGGATCAACACCCTCCTAACGAGCTGTGCCTGAGCTGCAGAAATGCTTCAGTGAGTGAGGCTTTGGAGGGAACATTGCCCTGGTGCAAAAGCAGTTGCAGACTCTGTAATGAAGCAGTTGTGTCAGAAACAAGTGTGTATTGATTGTCTAGATAGGATTATGAAGCACCAGACCCAACTCCATTTAATGGATCCATTTAATCCATTTACTGGATGCTCTAGTGAGATCCCAAGCTCCCAAGCACTGTGAGGTGATGTGATACTCCAGACAAAAGCTCTGTGGTAGAGGAAGTTCCGTATATGAGAGATTTTTACACTTGAAAATTGGCTTGCTTCTGTGTTGGAATGGAGCAAAATATCCCTGAAGTTGTATTTAAAAACAAAACCAAAAAAAACCCCAAAAACCCAAACAAACAAACAAAACCCATGCACAAAAAAACCAACCTAAACCAAACAAATAATTTTATTCAACAAAAACAAGTCCAAACAACCCAAACAACAAAATTAATATCTTATTATTATGATATTTAGATATATTAACCTCTCTAAAAGATTTGTCTGGGTTGTCAGTGGTTTTAAAGCTCCACAATACATTTGTTTTTCACGTGCTTTCACTTTTCCTCCTGTTTTGCTGTGTAGCTCATGTGCTCGAGTTTCCCCTTTATTCAGGTGTCATTTTCCAGGGTGACCAGGGGAGCCCAATCAACTTGAACTAAACCATTCATTAAATCACATACCCTGTGGAGTCCCTTTCTGAGCAAACACCAGTGATTCTCACACTGGAGCCTGGATGTTTCCAGCCCTCTGAATGCAGTGCCACGTGGGAAGGGCATTTTTCATCCCTCAGTGTGCACAGGCCCCATGTGCCTCAGTCAAACCCAGCTTCCAGGGCTGTGCTTGAGCAGTGCTCACAGCTGGCAGCACTAAACCAGAGCTGCTGCAGCAGGAGGCAGCCTGTGCAAGCCTGAAAAGGATTCACTTTCCCTTCCTTCCTTCCATTTTCTCCTTTCTGAATGGATGAACATGGTAAAGCAGTTATTTCCTGTGGTTACATATTATACATAATTATGCCACTTGTGTGAATTATTATTTTTTCCCCTAGAAGAGCTGACAGTTTGCTGGTGTTTTTTGTTGGTTTGTTTGGGTTTTTTCTTTGTTTTTTCTGCCCCATCATAATGCTGTGTGACTGACAGGAGCCGGTCTGCCTTTGAAGAGTTTACAGGTTCCCAAGCTTCCCATTCCTTCTGCCCAGGAAAACATCCATGTTTGCTATGACAGACATGAGCTGGCAAACATTTTGGTCTTATTCTGTACGTTTTAGGTGAGCTATGATGTAATTACAAGTTTAGTAGTTAAAAAACTGAGTTATTTGTCTGAAGTCATCACCAAAATTTGATACCTGTAGTCAGAGAGGGTGATGTTTCTTCCCACAAACAGAGTGTGGGTTGTTTCTTTTGGTCACAGGAGGAAAGAGCAGTCAGGAAGTCACCTTGCCCAGGTACCCCAGTGTGACACAGTGATTAACCATCCATCTTGTAAAAGCTCATTCTGCCTCATCTCTGGATCCTGGTCTCAGCCCTTTCCTTTAGGCCTTCTCCCAGAAACACCATGGGAACAAACCAGGCAATGGAATAGCTGGGAAAATGTGGCATCACTGAGGTGTTTGTGGCCATATCTACAGGGATTTAATTGTTCCTTCCACAAAGTCTGAAAGGGGATTTAACTAATCCAGTGACATCAGCTGGGACCAGTGTCCTTAGCCCTCTCAGCATAACAAACATATGGAATTTCATCAAAGATATAACACTTTCCCCTGATTTTGGTTTAGCTATTTCCATTTGGAACAAATGTTCAGCACAGAGCACATTGCTGATTGCTGAAACATGGTGATCCATAATGCAAGTTGTGGGTGAGTTATGGCCACAGGAAAGAGCAGTTTTTGTCAGATTTGTTTCATTATGCAGGTGTGAGCAACATGGACTCCAATTGCCTTTGGAGTAAAAATTATTAGGAAAAAACCCTATCTCAGCAAGAATCGTGTAATGGGATTTTGTTGTGGATTTTGTTTTGTCATTAGGTGATATGTTCCTCCCTTTTAGTTTCAGAGATATTCCACTGCTGGCCTTGATATTTGCTGTATGAGTTGTGGCTCGGGTGGCAATGCATTTCCACAAGGAGACAGGGTGATAACTCTTCTGACTGGTTATCGCTTTTTCAGGAATAAATCTCGAGGGATGGATGCTAAAAAATATCACTGGATCAATGGCAATCCAGGCAGAAATGGTCACTGCTGCAGACAAGGGTGCTCTTCTGTTTTCCTTTGTTATGGCAAACATGGCTGTTCATGTTCACTGTAGATTGTGCAGGGCGTGTGAAATGAAATGCAAAAGTAAAACAGGAAAAAGGAAAAGCTGCAATCGAGGGAAGTTGAAATTTGAATTATAGTGGCTCATAAAAGCTGCAATAAAGACCGTGGCTCTGGTGTAAAAACACAGGAAGGAACTGTGTGTTTCACAAAGAGATTCTAACATTGGGTCGCAATCCTACAAAGAATTACACCACTCCTAAACTTAATACACACATTATTGGAGTCATCAGAACTGCAGAACTGTGAATTGGAACCTTTATTGTCAGAATACATCTGTGGAGAGAAATGCCCTGTTGAAGTTAATGTCAGTTTATAGTGTAAAGAGTTGAAGTTAACAGACCTTGTGTGCACAGTCAAGGCTACGTGGACAAAGGGGCTGGCTTTGCATATTATGAGGCTGCAAAAGAGCTGAAATAATCTCAAGTTAATTCCTTTTTTTCTGTCAGTAGTCTCAATATTTGCCTTTCCAGGCTTGAATTGCCTGGTTTGTTTTCTTACTCTGGCACCTCATTTTTTTTTTAATTGTTAGTCATTCTATGTAGACAAAAACTCAGAGTTTTATGCAAGCTGCTCAGTTTTGGGGAAGATTTGGTAATGGAGTCAACTGTCTAGATGGCAGTTCTTTACTACCAAGCCCAAATGAAAGGCTGCTCCCCCAAGATTTCACCTTCAACTGTTCACTGAAAACTCTGTCTTACAGGCCTGTTCTTCCATGGGAAAGAAGTGAAATGATTTCTTCTTCATTTTCTCCTCTTTTGATGCATCTTGATGCCACTTTTGCATTCTTTTGTCTTTTGTTACATTTAAAACAAACAACCAGAAGTTCTCTTCCTCACTGTGTTTTAACTCTTAACATTCCTTTTTTTTTTTTTTTGTTTGACATGATAACAGGTTCCTGGGTTTAGCTTGAGGCTCATATTTTTCATTAAACTTTACTTAAACAATGCTGTGTTCCCTGACAGTGTCTGATCCAGCCTGTGTCTCTAGGCTGTGCAGTTGTGGTGTCTCTCTTTTCAAAGGTGAATTGATTGTGTACAGGTACAATTCACATGGTATGAAAATTGTTAAATCTCTTGAACTCCTTCAGCATCTTGCTAATGAAAGATTATTTAGGTCACAGACCTAAATAGGAATCCTTTGCTTCTGTACTTTTCCATGGTGTCAGGGCCAGGCTGCAGGACAGGTTGCTGTGAGTGGTCCCCCTGTGTCAGGCAGGATCCTTGATCTGAGGGGGGAAATGCTTATCTTTGCTCTTTTATTTCAGTGCTGGAGAGCCCAGGGTGTCATCTGAGCACAAAATGTGCCTGCAAGGAGAACACAGCACGTGCAGGCAAAATTGGAATGACTGAACAAAGCTGAGAGCAGGAAATAGATTTGATCTAAATGTCAGATGTGTTGGCATTGGAGCTGTTTGACACCTGATGGGAGGCAGTCCCAGAGAGGGGAGGTGGCTGAGCAGAGCCCATGGGAGTTGTAGCTGCTCCTGCCCTTAATCAGGCTTGGAGGAGCCCCAGCCTCATGGCACTGGCTTGGAATTTGGCACTGGAAGCAGGTGTAATTGTGTCCCTAACAAAGAGAGGATTATGACTCTGACAAGGCTGGGCATATGGGATAAAGCCTCACCTGCTGTACTAACACTAACAGGGAAGCCTTGGTTGCATTTTGTATCTTTTCCTTTTTTTTCTGAAGCAGCTGTTGAATTTTTTGAAATGAGTCTCAGTGCAGACTGCAGCCTCTTTGACAGCTCTAAAGAATGTAAAGTCAAAACTCAAGGTGACTGAATCATCCTCAAGTAGCACTTGAGCTATCAGTGTGTTGCAGAACATGACTTTTCCTTTTGCCTGTGGATTTTCAGTTTTTCTCCCCTTGCATAAACTGAGTTTTGATGCTGGGAGAGATCATGTAAAGCTAACATGCAGGATAGTTCTCTGCATGCTCTTGAGTGTTACTGCTGACAGGATTAAGTGATCTGTGGGAGTTTAGCTCTCTTAGAAAACAAGTCTTATCTTGTACCTGGAGTTCTGCTCCTTTCTGTACAGAAAAGAAGAGAATCCTGTGAGCACTAATGGAGAAGTTTTCAAGGAGCAGTCTGCTACTCCAGGGCAATGAAAGTTGTGAACATTCAGGCTGTTAACAGGTGCCTATTTCTTATCTTGTGAGGAAAACAGATAAATTTCAGATTATAAAAATCAATATAGCAACAACAAATTATACTGAATTACTTATCTTAAATTTAGTTGCTTTTAAAGTTTATTCATTTCTACTTAGATCCCATTGTATAAAAGCCAGCTCTATTATTAGCTCAGCTGACTTCTCCTGATATTACTTTCATGGATATTTTATTCCCTTTGTAAAGGCCCTCAAAAATGGACTCCAAGGAATAGTTAGTAGCCTTTTATATAGTAGATGAGGGAGAAATATAGTTGTTACATATCCAGCTTTTTTGGTTTTAATTAACAGATCTGTGCACTAAACCCCACGTCCTTTGAGTCCTTGTTTAATAGTCCAGTGGTTAATCCTGCAATATCTGGCAATTGTTGAGATTCCACCAAAGCACTTCTGGATTGAAAGAGATGTGTTCAGTTTTAAGAGTTTTCAGCCATGGGAAGTCAGTCAGCAAAACTGATATAAACTGGATAAAGCTTGTTTTAACAGTAACACTCTAGCAGCTGAATCTGTCTCCAAATCACAAAAAAAGCACACCCCCTCCCAAAAATAATGAAACAACAGTGCAGATCCAAGCTGAGGGGTTACCAGGACCCTGAGAGCACCAAGGGGCTTTAATGACCCTGAGCAACACCAACCATCAAGTTTAATATGAGAATATAGTTAAATACAGTTCTTAATATGCTAATTAAGACAAAACTATCTCTTCTCATTAAATAATGTGCTGACCTTGAATCAGTGTTATTATTAATGCTTGAATACATTTGCCAGTTTTATCCCCACCTTCTTCTCCCCAGCTTCCCCTGGAGTGTCCAGTGCTGCAAACAGCAGTGCCCCTGTTTCAGCCATGCACTGAGGTCATCAATGAAACACAAATTGAGTGGTTTTTAATACCAGCTGTTTCCAGATGTCCTTATCAGTCCAATTATTTGATTTAGCAAATGTAGCTATGCTGCTTTACTTAATACCACTGAATCTGGCTTTTAAATCTCAGAGGGGGCCAGAAATACCCTGTTGTTATTCCTTCTGCACGTTTTCCAGCCATACCTAAAATCAGTTTTGCACATGGAATTGATTAAGTTACAATTAGTTTAGATTTTGATTGCATCTGTGAGAGAAGGAAAGATCATTCTGCTTATGAATGAGTTGGCTACTTGTGCTCCTGTGCTTAGGATACAACAGTTCTTGGGGGCTTAGGGTATGGTATTAAAGATTCAAGCATCTTTGATATGTTTAGGCTCAACACACCAATGCAGCACACACACAAACACTAGCACTAAAAGAAAGAGTTTTCAGAAGTCTTTTCTATCTTATCCTCAGTACAATAAAAAATCAGAAGATTTCATTAATCAGTTGAGAGGGAATGTATTTTCCCTCTCCCTCCTCCTTCCCCTCCCCCGAGACAATCTGATATTTAAATAAAAATGTTTTTTATTTGGTAGATACTTTTTAATTTATTTTCAACCTATGATCTTCCTGAAAACCATTTTATTTAACCCTGAGGATTTTAAACTCCACTGTTTGGGGATTTTTCTCTGGTTCTGCTGAGAATTTAGCAGAGATCCACTCTGAGGGAGGATTATCTGCTATCTACCTAATACAGATTTTGCTGCTTCTCCTAAAGTATTCAGTGCTGAGGGCTGTTAGCAGACATCTTATTGAAATAGAGGGGCCCCAAGTCCAGTCCAAAAGAAGTATCTATATTCTTATTTGTTGCTGTTACACAGCATCAGTTCCTCCTTGAATTTGCTGAGCAGGAGCACAGTAAGTGTCCAATGCAGGAACAGGTCTGGAGTGGAACAGAAAAGATACCTGGCTCTCAGTTGTGGGAACATTCCCACTTGGATTGGAGAATTCATATTCTAAACACTTGTGGGAAGGCTTGGGATGGGACAGATACATGCAAGAGCCAAGAAATTGCTCTGAGCTCTGACAGAGGTTCCTGGGCTCTGGGCTGGAGCTGTTCCCTCTCACACCCCTGGCTGCTGCAGAGCAGAGAGTGCCAAGGGCAGTGTGAGCATCCTTTCTATGCTTGGATGGATTCAACACAATGAACTTCGTATCTGAAAGAGAAAAGCACTGGTATTTTACAAACTGTAGGTATTTGGAACTGTGGTGGCCTGTTGTCTTATGTTAAAAGCAATCCTCCTTTTCCCCAAATGCAGGAATGCAGCTCACTGTTGGTGTGTCAGATACTGACACTCTCTGTGCTGTAAGAGGGCTGTCAGAAGGCTTCAGCCTTAGGAGTTGCCTCTCTTCTTTCTGGTTACAGAAGGTAACTCTTTTCAGAGATGCTCTGAATGGGACAGGGTAGTTGAAATTGGCCTAATAATAGAAATGTGTAGGTTTNCCTTTAGGGGAAAGGAAAACATGAGAGAGTCTCATGGTTTTGGTATTCTCTTGAGCTAATGATTTCTTTATGGTACTGCTGATGAGATGTGCCCATGGAAATGTTCCCATGTGTCATCAGGACCTGTGGGAATACTGCTCCCTTTAATCCTCTCCTACCTCTGTTACCATTCCTAGAGAACAGCTTTTCTGTGGCTTGTGCTACAGCAAGGACCAGGAGAAGAAAGATTTGACACTTTTAAAAAGTGTTTGGTGTCCATAAATAGCTGCTCTTATTCTGTACCACCAATGGAAAGGGGTAAATGAATTTTGAACCTAGAAGGAAATAATCTCTTGTAGGGCAACTCTTCATTGCATCAGAATTCCTAAGAATATTTACTTTTCCTTACTGGCTTATTCCTCTGCGTTTGTTTGGGGTTTTGTTTATTTGGTTGGTTTTGGGTTTTTTTCCCCTCTCTTGGAGTGAATTAGCACAGCTTGGGCTACATAGACATGGAGTGGAGAAGACAAAGCAGAGCAAAACCAGAGATTTCTTTCTCTGAAAAAAAAAAAACCCCAAAAACCCTTCCCACAATGGATGCAGCTGCTCAAGTGCTTTTCCTTCTCTAATGTTTCTGACATCTGCAGTTGCTGAATCCAAGCAAGAAATACCAGAACTTCAACAGATCTGTTCAATAGTCTGCAAATAGATAAGATTTAATTCAGCTAATGGAGGAAAAAAAGAAAAGGTGAGGACAGTAGTTTTAGTAGACATTGCCAGCTCTGCTTGCCTTTTTTATTCCTTTATCCCTCCCTTAGCAAATGCTATTACTGTAAGAGGCAGAGCTGATAGATTTACTTTCTTTGCTGGTGCAGTTTAGGAAAGTTCAAGAAGTCAGCTATCAGATTCTGGGGGCCTTGCAGGCAAAGGAATTTCAATTTCAAAGTACAAGAGATGCAGGTCTTGAAACAAAAGATCATCAAACACTAATAATTCCTGGCTGCTGCTGGAGCTGTGGAGTGGGCAGGAAACTCTTTTTAAGGGGCAGAGAGTGTAACAGTGAATCTTGCACTCAATCCTTTGGGACAAGATAAGGGTGATACCAGGAAGTCAGATGTGAACAAACAGATCATTTAAGGCCACTGAAAAAGCCCCAACATGTGCATGCTCAGGAAATTGCTGAAATGTAAGAGGAGTTCTGTGNCTCACACCCCTGGCTGCTGCAGAGCAGAGAGTGCCAAGGGCAGTGTGAGCATCCTTTCTATGCTTGGATGGATTCAACACAATGAACTTCGTATCTGAAAGAGAAAAGCACTGGTATTTTACAAACTGTAGGTATTTGGAACTGTGGTGGCCTGTTGTCTTATGTTAAAAGCAATCCTCCTTTTCCCCAAATGCAGGAATGCAGCTCACTGTTGGTGTGTCAGATACTGACACTCTCTGTGCTGTAAGAGGGCTGTCAGAAGGCTTCAGCCTTAGGAGTTGCCTCTCTTCTTTCTGGTTACAGAAGGTAACTCTTTTCAGAGATGCTCTGAATGGGACAGGGTAGTTGAAATTGGCCTAATAATAGAAATGTGTAGGTTTTCATAAAATCTTATCTTTCTCTGTTTATTTTGCCTTGATGCTTTTCCTTTCTGGACTTCTCAACATTTTCTTTGGTCTCCAAGATGTGTTTCTGTTTAAGTCTTGAACTGGTCTTGAAAACACAATAACTGCTTCTGTGAACAGTGAAGCCTTCCTCTTCTTCCATCAAATCCTAAACCCTTTGGATGCCTGAATCCTTCTTTAACAACTCTTAACACACACATACCTCTCCAGTTTGAGGTAAATATTTCCAAGTTTAAGGTAAATTACAATTAATTTAAGGTAAATATTTCAAGAGGTATAAGACTCATTGAGCTTTTATTGTTTTTGTCAGGACTTTAATAGTTAAAACACTTCTGAACTCTTTAGGGGAAAGGAAAACACAAGAGAGTCTCATGGCTTTGGTATTCTCTTGAGCTAATCATTTCTTTATTACTCTGTATGGTACTTTATGGATGAAGGGAATTTGATCATTCCTAAAACACAAGGAGAGTCTTTTCTAAGGGAATATTAATATGAGAATGCAGTGCTGCCACTCAGATGAAGGGGGAGAAGGAAGGTACTGCTGATGAGATGTGGCCATGGAAATGTTCCCATGTGTCATCAGGACCTGTGGGAATACTGCTCCCTTTAATCCTCTCCTACCTCTGTTACCATTCCTAGAGAACAGCTTTTCTGTGGCTTGTGCTACACGCAAGGACCAGGAGAAGAAAGATTTGAAACTTTTTAAAAGTGTTAGGTGTCCATAAATATCTGCTCCTATTCTGTACCACCAATGAAAAGGGGTAGATGAATTTTGAGCATAGAAGGAAATAATCTCTTGTAGGGCAACTCTTCATTGCATCAGAATTCCTAAGAATATTTACTTTTCCTTACTGGCTTATTCCTCTGTGTTTGTTTGGGGGTTTGTTTGTTTGTTTGTTTTTGGTTTTTTTTTCCCCTCTCTTGGAGTGAATTAGCACAGCTTGGGCTACATAGAGATGGTGTGGAGAACACAAAGCAGAACAAAGCCAGAGATTTCTTTCTCTGAAAAAAAACCTCAAAAAACCCTTCCCACAATGGATGCAGCTGCTCAAGTGCTTTTCCTTCTCTAATGTTTCTGACATCTGCAGTTGCTGAATCCAAGCAAGAAATACCAGAACTTCAACAGATCTGTTCAATAGTCTGCAAATAGATAAGATTTAATTCAGCTAATGGAGGAAAAAAAGAAAAGGTGAGGACAGTAGTTTTAGTAGACATTGCCAGCTCTGCTTGCCTTTTTTATTCCTTTATCCCTCCCTTAGCAAATGCTATTACTGTAAGAGGCAGAGCTGATAGATTTACTTTCTTTGCTGGTGCAGTTTAGGAAAGTTCAAGAAGTCAGCTATCAGATTCTGGGGGCCTTGCAGGCAAAGGAATTTCAATTTCAAAGTACAAGAGATGCAGGTCTTGAAACAAAAGATCATCAAACACTAATAATTCCTGGCTGCTGCTGGAGCTGTGGAGTGGGTAGGAAACTCTTTTTAAGGGGCAGGGAGTGTAACAGTGAATCTTGCACTCAGTCCTTTGGGACAAGATAAGGGTGATACCAGGAAGTCAGATGTGAACAAACAGATCATTTAAGGCCACTGAAAAACCCCCAACATGTGCATGCCCAGGAAATTGCTGAAATGTAAGAGGAGTTCTGTGAGAACCCCCAAATCCCATTTCCAAAGCACCTCAGGAAGCACCTTGTCTTGGTGAGTCCTGCTGTGGAAGTGAATGTGGTGTCCTTCAGACCCACATGGGGAATGTTCCCTGGGGACTGCAGTGTGTGTGCAGTGTGGCACCAGGTGATGTTAAATGTCTGCACATCACCACAGACATGGCATGCTCATGTTTTATGGCTAAACTGCACAAAAGTAATGTTCAACAGAACAAAAATCTGAATTTTCACCTTTGAAAGCTATTGCAAATTTCACCCTTGTTACCCAACAAATTTTGCCTTCCCCAAAGTGCAGTTAGGTGTGTTTTTCAGCAAATAATCTATTTGTCACAAAAATTGCAAAACTTTCTAAAGAGTGACCTTTAAATCTTCTTGTGTTGCTGCTTTCCCAGACAGGCTTTCTCAGCCTGCAGATTTACTTTGCAGATTTGTTTGTAGATTTAGTAGACTCACTGTGTTCCCAGTTGTGTGATGTTGCATTTGGCTGGATTAAAATGCATTTTTTAGGTTGCAAGTGATTCACATCTCTCTGCAAGAGTAAAAGTAACCTGCCTCTGCTATTTACTACTCCACAAAGATTTGCAGCAGCAAAAAATTGTACCAGCAAAAAATTCATTAATGTGGTCTTACTGATGACAAAATCCACAATAATGTGGGACTGAGCTCTTGCTTTGATCTAAGACTGAAAAGGAGTGAGTTCTCTTGTTTCTTCTTAACATCTGCATCTTGGATCCAGTCAAATAACCATTGTTTTATATGTTTTACAGGGAAGTTCCTAATCAAAAGTAGAGTTAAAAGCCAAGGTATCAACGTAGCTGCCCCTACAACTGACCCAAAATTGCTTAAATAATCAGACTAAGTAAATAATAGATTTTCAACAGCATCTATATGGTACCAAAGTGCTGCTGTGTGACTTCTTTTTGGTTCTGATAGTGTCCCAGATATAACAACAAATGCTTTATCTACTGAGAAGGAAGTGATGTCTAGTTCTCAGGGTAATATTTAATTATAATGTATTTTGAAATGCTCTTGACAATCACAGAATCTTTTAGCATTAATGGTAGCAAAAAAAAAAAACCCAAAAAATGAAAAACAAACTCAAACAATTTCGAAAAAAAAAGGTGAAGCAAGATTATGAGTATTGCTAATTTTAAAAACTGTGTAACTATTCCTGCAAGTCATTGGTGTGTGTTCTCTAGATTTGTCAATACAGAAAAGGATTTGATTTAGAAGGTGGTCCCCACTACTTTTCTTTTGACAGAAGGTATGCTCTGTGTTTTACAGACAGCCATAAAAGATTCTTGTTTTTTATTGCAGCTTGACAGCTATGCCAAAAGGTCCTACAAACCCCCCAGGTTTCTTTTATCCAAAGTTGATCTTGTTGAGAATTAGTTCTCTCTGATGTTGGCCCTGTGGGTGGGTGGGGCAGGAGGTGGAATTGGTATTTCCCCAAAACACTATGTCATTTTTAGCTGGCAGCAGGGTGGGTTCCTGCAGGGGAAGGATGGGACAGAGATGGGCAGGCAAAGCTCCCAGAACTGCACAGGCAGGGTGACTGCTGAACAGAGCAGAAAACAAACCTGTAGGTTTGAGGTTTCCCTGGGCATGGAAAGGGCCTCACAATATTTGTTTAAACTCAAAATGCTACTGGAAGTCTCCAGGAAGAAAGATTTAAGGAAAGAACTGGCTCTGTAGGGATATCATGGGCTCTTGGTGGCTTTGTTTGCAATTTGGTTTAATCCATTTCTCCCAATACATCTGAGCTCTCTGTATTTTAAATCATTACTAACTTAAAATAAGTCAGTACTTTGTGGTCTTACAAAGCCTGCTCTAGTATAAACCCACTGTGTTTCTTGGTGTGTTTGCTTTCAAAAGCCCAATATCCAGACTCAAAGTGATTTAGGGTGGGATTGTATTGTGTGATGTGTTTATGTGATAACATGTGAACACCTGTGTCTGTGAGATGCTCTTAGAATTAATGACACCTTGCACTGAAAGGTGACTGGGAAGAATTTATTTCAGTTTCTTCACGGGGCTGAGGGTTTTGGAATGGCAAGGTGTCCTAATCACTGGCAATGTGTGAGAAGTGTAAGATCTGAGATTCTCAGGGCAGGAATTACAGGAACAATTTCCATCCAGGAAAATGCTCCATGGGTGGGTGTTAGTGGGAATGCCCAGTGGGGTGGGGTCAGTAGGAATGTGCTCCATGGGTGGGGTCAATAGGAACAGTTCGTGGATGGGGGTCAGTGGGAACACCCCATGGGTGGGGTCAGTGGGAATGCTCCATGGGTGGGGACAGTAGGAACGCCCCTTGGATAATGGTCAGTAGGAATGCTCCATGGATGGTATCAGTAGGATTTCTCCCTGGATAGGTGTCAGTGGGAACACTCTGTGGGTATGGTCAGGGTCAGTGGGAACACCCCATGGGTGGGGTCAATAGGAATGCCTCGTGGATGGGGGTCAGTGGCATTGCTCTCTGAATAGGTGTCAGTAGGAATGCCCCGTGGATGGGGGTCAGTGGGAATGCTTCATGTATGGTATCAGTAGGATTTCTCCCCTAATAGGTGTCAGTAGGAATGCCCTGTGGATGGGGTTCAGTAGGATTGTTCCCTTGATAGTAGGAACAGTAGGAATGCTCCATGGATGGTTTCAGTAGGATTGCTCCCTGGACAGGTGTCAGTAGGAATGTTCTATGGATGGTATCAGTAGGATTTCTCCCCTAATAGGTGTCAGTAGGAACACTCCATGGGTGGGGTCCGTAGGAACACTCCATGGATGGTTTCAGTAGGATTGCTCCCTGGACAGGTGTCAGTAGGAATGTTCTATGGATGGTATCAGTAGGATTTCTCCCTTAATAGGTGTCAGTAGGAGCACTCCATGGATGGTTTCAGTAGGATTTCTCCCTGGATAGGTGTCTGTAGGAACGTTTCATGGGTGGGGTCAGTAGGAACACCCTGTGGAGGGGGGTCAGTAGGATTGCTCCCCGGATAGGTGTCAGTAGGAATGCTGCATGGGTGGCACCAGCAGGAAAACTCATCTTGCCTTGTCTGTGGTCCATGGGATCTGTANTGTGGTCTGTGTGATCTGCATCCATAACCCACACACACAGAACAGCAGTTTATGTCCCATGTGCCCCCCCACACACAGGGAGGTGTTTTGCTTCTCCCTTGGAGTGTGGGGCTGAAGTGCAGCTGCTTGAGGACACTGTGCCATGACAGCAGTGACAGCACACTTGGCAGGCTGCTGCAAGGCCACCAAAACAGGCTGGGCATAGCTCTGTGATAATCTGGCTCCCAAAATGAGGTGAGCTTCAGTACAGCTGGCAAAGCTACAGGGAGCTTGGAAATATTTCCACCGTATTGCAAACATGGAAATGGATGGTACCCCAAAGAAAAGAGAATTTATATCCTGGATATCAGCAGAACTCCCCAAAACATCACAAAGGGCAAATTACTCAAGAACTTTAATCAAGTGACTGGGTTTGTTTGGATTAGAAACCTTTCAGCTCCCATGTTTGTGTGATTGCTTCAATTTGCATTTATGGGTCTAACATATTGAAGTATCAGCACTCAGATCTAAAACCAGCAATGCTAACACTGTGCACTAGGAATTTTTATTTAATGAAAATACTAATTTAAAAAAAGATATAGACAGTGAAATAATGAGAGAATACCAAGGAGCAAACAGGCCACTTCATTTTTTAAATCTTCCTTTGCTACTGATGCCTATGGGGAGCCATTATAATAATTTATTTTCTTTATCAATTTATTGCTTTTGCCTTTAGGCTGGAGAGAAAAATAAGTCCCCAGCCTTATGTGGATAGCAGCAGCATTCATTGCTACAATGTTTTTGGGGCGTTTTGTAAATTTGTCTAAAGGACTGATAATCAGGGGAGAAACAAGGCACTTTTTCAAACCTGTTCGAGTCAGAAAGGCAGAGCTGGTGTGATTTTCCTGGTGATGCATCACTGTTCCCTTCCATTTGACTGCAGTGATAACTGCTGCTGCAAGGTCTGTGCAGTTGTGGTGCAGCTGGGATGTGACAGGGGTACAGGAGTTCCTGTTTTCATTCTGAGAATCAGACAGTGGAGCAAACACTGGGGCAAAGCTGAATGTCCAAGCAAGGCCACCACCAATGCCTGGAGAAGCATCTCTGATGCAGAAACCCTGGCAGGGATGTGAGGGCAGACTGCCAGCACTGCTCCCCTCCTCACAGAGGGAATCACAGTGAACCAAA
>VWYE01002588.1:0-26866 GCA_013398995.1 Alaudala cheleensis
TTAAAGAAGTAACATCACAATGTATGACTTGTTTGAAGACTAATCCAAATCCCACAGTTAGGCTAGAACAAGGAGTTATTAGCAGAGGAGCTTTTCCTTGAGATAGACTTTTCTGAACTCCCAGGAAAGGGGGGGTTTCCATATTTGCTGCTACTTACTGCTACTTTCTCTGGGTGGCCAGAAGCATTCTCTTGAAGACAAATAAAGCTAGAGAAGTAATAAAAGTATTGTTGAATGAGATCATGGTGCACCTAGAGAAATATCTTCTGATAGAGGATCACAGCGCTGTGCACAAAGGGTGCAAGCTGTCAGCAAAGCATTTGGAATCCAATGGCAGCTTCACACGCCCCACAGACCACAACCTAGTGGTCAAGTAGAAAAGCTGAATCATATGATCAAACAACAGCTAAAATTTGTCAAGTTATAAATTTGTATTGGTATCAAGCTTTACATATTGCCCTTGTATGACTCAGAATAAAGCCTAGGTCTAAAGAAAAAGTTGGCCTGTGTCAGAGTCAGTCCGAGATCCCTCATTTGCCTCACAACTGTCTCCAAAGGGTCTCAGAGCTGAGACCCCAGACTCCGAGGCTCTGGCCTGTACAATGAGGGGGAGAGAAGCCTGCCAGGACCTGTGAGTGTGTGCTCACTGGACCAGNACCTGTGAGTGTGTACTCACTGGACCAGAGATTGGGAACAATGGACTGAGCTCATATTTGCTCTGGTTTGTTCAGTTCCTGCTGTGTGGGTCGGAACGACCCTAACCACTGTACTGCCCACACCATGGACCGTGGCCAGGTGCAGCTGGTTTTGGAGCCACACAGAACAATGAACTTGCCATGGCCCTCTGTGCAGCCAGGCAGCCCCCACCTTGGCCAGATGCCCCTCGCTTCGAGAAGATCTATAAAGACTGTGAACATCAGGACCCACCTTGTGCGCACCCCACGGAAGGAAGACGCATCTATGGGCTCATCGCCTCGAGGATTCCAGCTCTCTTCCGTGGTAGCTATTGATCCCTTTTCCCCTCTTTTTTTTCTCTCTCTCTCTCTCTCTCTCTTTTCCTTTTTCTCTCCCTCTATTGCATAACTGTTGGTGGCACTAAATAAAGTGCATTGTTGATTGAAACTGGTTTTGTCCCTGTGCTGTGTCTTCTGCGCTCTGAGATCCCCCTAAACGAACCTATTAGGACTCCGCAGACCCTTGCGGACCCTAACAGCTTGTAGTTGGCCTGTTGTTTTCCAGGAAAGAAGAAAACCCTGAATTATTGCCCTGGTGTTAGCATTCAGGAACACACATAATTGTAGATCGATTATATGCAGGTGCTTTTATTGGGGCGCATGGGAACCAGGGGTTCAACCCAAATCAGGCTCCATCGGTTTTGCTCAAGGTGCACTTATTTCTACCATTTCAGCTGTAGTGATCACCATAGCAACTATTAATTGCTATAACAACCTTAACGATTCTGCTTCATTGTTTCATTAGAGCTTAGTCTGAGCTTGTACGAACATGTCTTACCTATAGGTATCTTAAAACTCTTAAGTACGGATCCCCACGACCACACACGTTCCAGCCCACCAAACCAACTGTCCCAAACCCCAAGCACTCCCCCCAACCCAGCGATGCATGATTTCCCAGAAACATTTAACTCTATGCTAACATTCCCCCCTTTGAAAGTATTTCACTTTACTATAGTAAGTGCAATGCTTTCATTATATACAGTCTTTTTGGCTTCTGATTCATGCTTGGTGTTTGTTATAAATGAAATGGATTTGCACATCCAATTAAAATATATCAAAATAAATTTATTACTAAATCGACTGACAAAGTGCAAGGAAGCCACAACAAAAAGGCAGAGCCAAGCCTGGGATCGGCGCAGGGTGAACCACGTGTACAGTCTCTATTGCCCTGTACACCCCCCAGTTCACAAAGTCTGCTCAGAGCAGCCAGTTCTTTTACTGTTTTTCTGCCCTGAGGCCATATTGCAACAGTCTATTCCGTGTCCAGTCCTCGTTGCATATTCATCTGAAATCTTTTCAGCGTTGCTGGTCTGCTGAATAGTTTTCTGGACCGAGATGGGTGCTTGATGAGATTTCTGAGGAGTCCCATTCAGATGTTATCCTCAGCATCAGTGCTGATGGTCTTAGTAACTGCTCTCACCACAGGTCCTGATACCGATCTGATTTGTGAGTCCACCCGTCTTTCTGTTGCAAATCCTGGTCTCAGTCTTACTGGCAGCAGTGATACAATATCAAGGTGTACATTCCGCAGTCCCCAACCGAAACTTTATTGTGGCACGACTTGAGGTTTTATAATATAACATTATAACACTTAATACAGCAGATTAAACATGAATTATTTCGGGGCATATATCACAATCCCTCCCCTTTTACATCAGTATATTAATTCATGTTCTGCTAATATACAAAAAACCAGAAAACATTAAACAAAAGCTCTTTTATTGTGCATAATCACTCTGAGGGTACCTTCCCTTTAAAATTCATCTTTATAGTCATCCCAAATCCTGTGATGAGTGGTTCGATATTTGTCATATTCTTCTGACTCCTCTTTTGCCCTTATTTCAAATTTTTCTAAGACCCCAGCAATACTATCTTTCCTCTCCTTTTTCTCCTTTAATTTCATAATCCTATAGGTTGGGGGAGTGTTCCCTGTTTTTCCCGTGGCCATTTCTGGATCAACAGGCATAGCTGCAACTTGCATTCCTTGTACTACTGAATGTATTAGCCAAATAAAACAAGGAATTAAGCATGGTAGAAAAACTATACCCGCCACCCAGCAGATTATTAAAAACCCTACCTTCTTCCACCATGCCCCTTCAAATAGTTGATCCCACCATGAAGCTTGAAGAATGGAATTTCACTTTTGTACAGGGACATGGGCCACCTTCTTTATCTCAGCTGCTAATCCCTGGATTGTTTCCCCATAATCGTCAATTTCTATACAACACTGACTCATTAAACCTCCCGCATACCCCTCCTTCTTCTGCTAGTAAATAATCCAAGGCTATGCAGTTCTGGTACACAAAGGCCCTCATCTGTGAATGTTGTTCAGCCAAAAGTTCTAAAGTGTCAGAGGTATGGTTGGAAACAATTTCCACCACTGCTTGTAATCTTATGAGTTGGTTCAGCAGGTAGATGGGAGTTTGGTATCCCCAACTTCCATCATGGGCCCATGTACCTGGCCCATAATGCTCTGTTATTCTCTCTGCTGGCCAGTCCTTATTTCCCCATTTTTGGTTACCCCCTGCCTTGGGGAGTTCCTTTCTCAGTTCCCTCTTTTCTCTACCCAGAGTTTCGTATAAGGGGGGCCCCCAGTTGGTTGCTTTCCGATCTGGGCAGGATGAAAAAGGATGGCCAAATCATTCTGGGTGTACAAGACCCCTTCCAATTGTGGGGTAATTCGCTGTATGCCTTTTTACCACAAATCCAATAAATACCTGCTGGAGCTTTCCATCTTATCTTTTTAGATTTAGGGGTTTCCCACTGTTCCCTAAAGTCCACCAGGCCATGGTAACGATTGGCTCCAGAACTCGGGTGCCAACATAATCCAACTTGGTCTTCCCACTCACATTTTTTCCAGTTTTATCTTTACTCCAATACCCTGAGGGAGGTTTGGGTTGCCAGACTTTGGTTTTGTTATCCAAATTTACTGCCAGGGTGGATATACAAGGTGTATACCCTACCACTTCAGTATATTCCTTTCCCTCTCTGCTTATACAGAAAGTTCCAATTACTCTCTGTTCCATTTTAAGAGTTGTTCCGGAGCCAGACCTTCACCTTTCCAGGGCCAATTTTCAGCAGATTTTAGACCTCCACATACCCAACAGTTGGACAGGCCAAGTTCAGTGGCTATTTCCTGCATTAAGTCTAAAAACAAATTCCTATCTGATGCTAAGAGAACCCCATCATCATACTGTTTCTCCAATTTCTCATATTGTTCACTTAAAGTTTTTATCCTCTCCTGCTCCAATTTATACTTTCTGGCTATGGACTCCTGTCTTTTTACTTCCTGAGATATTTTTTTAATCTTGTTTTCTGGGTCCAAGCCTTCTTGATTCTGCGTAAAGCAGAAAACTTCTTCATATTTTAAACAAGCCCTTTCATCATTTTCCCCCAGTAGGTCTAATATAATAGGTTCATTTTTGGATGAAATTTTTCCATACTTAAGATTCTTTCCTACCCAATAAGTTTTCCCATTCATTGAACATATCCCAAGTTTTTCACTATCATAACACAATTTGTTCACCTGGAGATAGGCCACAAAGGTCGACTCTTTCCCACCTCCCATCCATACCATCCAATTACCTTGGTTGCATGTCTGGATATTAGGTGCCCACCCCACTTCTCTCTGTCCTCTGGTACTTGTCTGCCTGGAGAGCTAGTTCTGACCTCCTCTTCTCAGGCTTGGCCTGGGGATTCAAACAAACTAATTTCCCAGCCAATTTGCAAATTTCGAACAGAGTGTTGTTGTGCCAGCAGCACCTTACCACTGCATCCACTGGGCAATCGCGCTGGATCTGGTGTCTTTCCTCCGGGATATTCTCAAGACAGAGCCCACACCCTCTCATAGGGTTTGGCTGCCTTATGTCCAGCCGTTTCTCCACCTGAAGGCCCATTCCCTGGCATTCAGCTAGGCACAGGATCGTCAGGATAACCCATGGGAGTACTCCTCTGCCTTTGCCTGTGCCCACCAGGGTACCTCCAGCGGCGAGGAGAACCATCTTCTTGCCAGCAAGAGATTTCCTCTGGGTCCCAATAGTCTGTCCTGGCCTCATATCTCCGTTTAAAGACACCCCAACGCATTGCTTTTACCTCTCCTGCAGTGCAAGGCACTCTACTGTCGCACTGAAACCAAACAAGGTCACACAACACGCTGACAAGGGAGGAAGTGAGGAAAAGAGAGCATTTAATGGAATTTCAGATATATAAATACAAAGTAATGAAAGGTTCTGGTAGGCTGAGGGAAGTAACACCTCTACACACACATTGGCTAATACACATGCTTGTCAAAGAAATCCATCCCACTAAAGAGAATGTAAACATTCAAGCTAGTTAAAAAACAGCACCTGTTGTTTACATGAAAGTCCATGGGAAAACTGTTACAACTTATCAGAAGGCTTAAAAAATTCAGGGTGACACTCTACAGTTTGTTTTTCGACACTCTACTACTAGTGGCTGTGCCCACTCGTTTAATTTTCCTCTAACCCCGTGGGTGAAGCACTGAAACCACTCTCTAGAGTCTAATTCTATAATTCCACGTTGTGTGGCTAGCCTGAGGAATAAGGTAGTCAGACTTAACTCAATCTTATAACACTTTGAACACAATCCAATAGGTCTAGCTCCCCTTTCACAATGTATGACCCAAATTTCTTTACAATATCCACACCAATAATGGATACACCAAAAACCCGGAGTTGAGCACCTTATCGTGTATTCGTTGTTCATCTGTTCAGTCTCTGGAGTTTCAGCTTCAGATCCCCTGGCGGAGATGCAAGTTTCCACCCGGGCTCCTCCTCCTTGAGTCCCGTGACTTTCTTAACCCGCGACGCGTGGGTCCAACCCTTCTCAGCTGTCCATATGGCTGTATCTGTTGTTAGGAGGACAACAAAGGGACCTTCCCAATGAGGCACGAGTGGCACCTCCTTCCAGGACTTGTCCAATACTTTATCTCCCGGTTTTATTTTATGTATGGCAAATCCCAGTGGAGTATTCTGTGCCACCAGCCTTCATTTCCTCATCTCTTGGGGATTTTTGTTGATCTCTATTAAGTAAGGTTGGATTTGATTATCCTCCACCCTCGGGTGTCCCACAGGCATCCCATGCTCGTAGGGCATACCATAAAGCATTTCAAATGGGGATAATCCTGTTTCTGAGTGAGGTTGTGTTCTAATATTCAGTAGTGCCAAAGGCAGGCATTTTACCCAAGACATCTTAGTTTCTATCACTAATTTTGAGAGTTGGGCTTCCAGTGTCTGATTCATCCTCTCCACCCTCCCTGAACTCTGAGGGTGCCACGGGGTGTGATATTCCCATCTGATTCCCAAGGCG
Source organism: Alaudala cheleensis (assembly GCA_013398995.1). Lineage (NCBI taxonomy): Eukaryota > Metazoa > Chordata > Aves > Passeriformes > Alaudidae > Alaudala > Alaudala cheleensis. Next base: position 6,063 of record VWYE01002588.1, read on the forward strand.
TCTGCTAATTGCTTTATAATCTTAGATGTGAAATGTGTGCCCTGATCCAAATCTATGGAGTCTATCACTCCATATCTCGGTACAATTTCTTCTAACAAAAATTTGGAAACAGTTCGTGCAGTGGCCCGGGCACAAGGAAAAGCCTCCACCCATCGGCTTAACTGAGCTACCATGACTAAAAAATATTTGTATCTCCCAACTTTTGGAACTTCAGTAAAATCTACCTGAACCCTCCCAAATGGTTGATAAGCCAGTGGCCGACCTCCCAGGGCAGCCTGCCTTGTCCTGATTTTTTTTACTTTCTGGCATATCATGCAATTTCGTACTTCTTGCTTTGCTATCTTGTAGATTCCCTTGCAACTGAAAAATTTCAAAAACTGTTCTGCCAATGCCTGTGCTCCCCAATGGGTTTGCTGATGTAACCTCCATAAGATTTTTCTCGTTTACCCCTTCAAGACTAATTCCCTGCTGTCAGGCAATCTCCATTTCCCGTCCTCTAAGATTCCCCCATTTCCTTATATCCATCGATTTCCTTCTGACTAGGACAGGGAGAAAACTCCTGTTCCTCTGGATTCTCAATTTCGGGGACCCTGACCACTAAAAGTGCTGCTCTTTTTGCCTCTTCATTGGCTAAGTTTTTTCCCTGAACACAAAAATTTGTTCCTGCCTGATGTCCCTTTATGTGAACCACCGCTATCTCCTCAGGTCCTCGTATGGCATCTAAGATATTTTTAATTAACTCCTCGTGAATTAATCCCTTTCTGCAAGTGCTGATTAATCCCCTTTCTTCCCAGATTTTACCAAACATGTGTACCTCTCCAAATGCATATTTAGAGTCAGTGAAAATGATACCCTTTTTCCCTTTTAACCTCCTCAGCGCTTGTAACACAGCAAACAATTCACACGCCCGGGCGGACCAGCTAGGGTTTAAAGAACCTGACTCCACTATTTCACTTCTAATACCATCAACTATGGCAAATCCAGATTTTCTTTTACCCTCTACAACCCTTGCTGATCCGTCTACAAACCATTTTTCGCCCTCTTCTAATTCTTCCTCCTCTAAATCAGGCCTTATCTTTGTTTGCAACTCAATTATCTCAGTACAATCGTGTGTGCAACCCTCGCTGGCTTCCCCAAACAAAAACTGTGCTGTTGTCATTTTTAATTCCAAGTCTTGAGAATGTACAAGTATGGCCTCATATTTCAACAATCTCAAGTCCGTAAGCCACTTTTCTGCTTTTTGCTGCAAAATCCCTCTCACATTATGCAGGTTATATACTAACAGCGGGGCTCCAAAGGTTACTTTTCTTGCTTCTTCTACCAATAATGCTACAGCCACTATAGCCTGCAAACAAGTGGGTCAGTCCCTGCTCACCGGTCTAAGAGTTTCGAGAGACAGCCCACAGGTTTCCTACTCCCTGCCCACTCCTGGGTTAGAACTCCATGGGCAGTGTGATTGCTTACATCTACAAAAAGCTGGAACTGCCTCCTCACATCTGGAAGACTTAACACTGGGGCAGCTATTAATACTTCTTTTATCATTTTATATTCTCTGTTACCTTCTTCTGTCCATTTTATCTTATCTGTGGTCAATTTTTCGTACAGAAATTTTACCTTATCGCCATAACCCTCGATCCATTGTCTACAATAGCCTAATAGCCCTAACACTTGCCTAATCTCCCTCTTTGTTTGAGGTGCTGGTAATTCAATGATTCCAGCAACCCTATCTGGGTCTAATTTTTTCTTTCCTTTTGTTAGCCAGTGTCTGAGATACTTTACTTCTTGTTCAGTAAACTGCAGTTTAGCTTTAGAAACTTTTAACCCCTTATCCCCTAGGAAATTTGAAAGGGCAACAGTACATTCTTTCACGCTTTCCTCTGTCTGTCCTGCTATTAGTAAATCGTCCACATACTGGAGGAGCTTAGTTTCTTCTGGGGGAGTAAACTGGCTCAAAAGCTGCTCTAAGGCTTGCTCAAAAAGAAGAGGCGATTGACGAAGCCTTGAGGAAGAGACGTCCACCTAAATTGTTGTTTATGGTGGGTCTCAGGGTCCTCCCATTGGAATGCAAAATAATCCCTGCTCCCCTCTGCTGGTGGACAAGACCAAAAAGCATTCTTCAGATCTATTACACTATACCACACATCCTCGGAGGAGACTCGGCTTAGTAAAGTATATGGGGTAGCCACCATGGGGAATTTTGTTTTTGTTCTCACATTTATTGCCCTAAGTCCTGTACCAGTCTATAACTCGCATCCAGTTTTGGCATGGCTAAAATTGGGGTATTATGCCTGGACATACAGGGCTCTAGTGTTCCCTTCTTTACCAGATCGTCAATTACCAGTTTCAACCCTTTCCTTCCCTCCATCGGAATGTAATACTGTTTTATCCTAATGGGATCCCCTGCTCTGTCTATCTTGATTTCAGTTGGGTCCATTTCTATTCTCCCGGCCTCCCCAGGGGTATACCAGACTTTTGGATTGATTCTGTTCTCATCTTCAATGGTTAATTTATACAGACTGACAACCAATTGTGAGTCTTTTATTATCAAGTTAATACCTAATGCTACCCTCAGATCCCGACCTAACAAATTATAGTCTGCTTCTTCAACTAACAGCAGATTTCCTAAACATCGTTTGATATCTGTTTCCACTTCTACACCTTTTATTACTGGGACTTTAAACGGCTCTCCTTTTGCACTGATTACAATCATGGTATCTGTGCTCTTTTCACACCCCTGAGGTAATTTCTTAATTGTGCTCCTCTCTGCCCCTGAATCTACTAAAAACTCTGTTATCTCTTTCTGAGGTCCTGTCATTAACTTTATCAAGGGCTCTTCTGATTGTCTGGACCCCAGAATAAAAAGCCCACTGACACCCCTAATCTTCTTGGCAAATAGCTTCATCTTTCATTCTCTTTTTGCACAGGTGCTTAATGTGCCCCTTCTTACAGTAAAAACATTCAAGATGACTTCCCTGGTTCTCAGGCCTCCCCTTTACCGGGGCAGGTGGCCGCTTTTTATATGAGACCTCTTTCCCTGATTTCCCAGATGTCGGTGTTCACTCCTGTTTTTGAGCTTCTCTAACTGCTGCAGCCAAGACCCTTGCCTGGGCCTTTTGTCTTTCCTCATCATGCCTCATATATACCTTCTGAGCTTCCCTGAGCAGTTCTTGCAGGCTCCTTTCTTGCCAATTTTCTGTCTTTTATAACTGTTTCCTGATATCCTCCCAAGACTTTGCTACAAACTGTGTTTTTAACAACATTTCCCCAATAGGGGAGTTAGGATCCGTCCCAGAGTGGATCTGCAGGCTTCTTAGCCTATCTAGCCATTCTGATGGTGTTTTGTCTTTTCCCTGGCATTCTCCAAAAACTTTGCTGATGTTTTGGCCCCTGGGTGCCACTTCGCGAATGCCCTGAACTACCAGATTCCACATGTCTATCATACTTCTCTGACCCTCCTCAGTCTGGGCGTCCCACCCCGGGTTTTGACTGGGACACTTCAGTTCTCCCATTGTTCCCTGAGGATTTCTCCTTTCCCAGTCTCTTATCCCTGCTTGCCTGATCATCTCTCTTTCTTCTACATTAAATAATGACCTTAAAATTGCCACCATATCCTCATATGAGTATATGCTTGTTCCAAAAAGTTCATCTAACCGATCTGTTACCCTGAAAGGGTCGTCCATCAATCCACCCATTTCCTTTTTAAAGGCCCGCACATCTGATGTATTTATGGGCACATTTACATAACCTATTACTCCCGGAGCCGTCGGCACTTCCCATAGTGGAAGAAGCTTAGGCTGTCCCTCCTCCCCACTCTCCTTTTCCTTCGCCTTTTTCGCCTGTCTCCGTGTCCGTACTGACGGTGGGGTAGGAGTGAATTTCAGTTTGTCCTGCTCCATGGAAGGATAAGGACCGGCGATGGGATCTTGGCAGAACAGCTCTGCCTTAGGGGGTTGGGGTGCGGAGACAGGTCCTGCTACCGGTACCGTGTCTGGTGGTGGGATTGCACCCCTGAAAGGTGGTAAAAATTCTGCTTGGGGTGGTCGTATCTCTGATTGCACCCTAGAGGCAGCAGGCAAGGGGGCCTGGGCTCCCTGAGGAAGTAGGGAAGGGGGCCCCAGGACTCTCCAGCGGGGGAGCCTGGGGTTGTAAGGGGGGTGGCATCAGATAGGGAGGGGGAAGATGGTCTAGGGGTTCCCAAGTATCGGCTGACTTTTCCGATGAGTTTTTAGTCTTCATTGTAAAAAGCCCGGTATTAGCCTGTTTCCCCCACCCTTTTATTATTAACAAATTCCCTCAAGGACCTACAAGTCCATTTATCAAAAGTCCCAAATATTTGCCACACAACGTGTTCCCCAATCTCTTTTCCTCCCCAAACTACCACACAATAATAAATTAATTTTTCCTTCGTTATTCCTCTACACCCGGGGTTCTCCCCCCAGTCCTCTAACATCCACCCCAGAGGGCTATCTAAAGGAATCTCTGGAATATTTTCCTCAAGTTTCTTTACCAGACTCTTCAAGGAATCCTTAGACTTCTTACTATGTGCTTGCCCCATTTTCCGCAAACTACCGCTCTTCTATTCGTATATGTAATTCGATAGTACCTCAAGAAAATATATCGATGTACCAATGACTAACACACCACACATACTCCCTTGTGTGCCTTCTTTGTGCCAGGTCTCGTGTTCTGATTTTTTTTTACCAGCTTACTGACTCCACAATCAACCGTATTACGGAGCTTTTCGGCAGGTTAAGAGCTCTCCCTTTTACTTGCCTTTTCCTGTGGGTCTAACCCGACCTGAGCTAAAGAGGCTTACCAGTCCCCAAACTCCTAAAGGAGGTCCCTTTCCTCTCAGCTCCCTGGTGACCACCCAAAACCTCCCCGTGAGTTTTTGAGTTTGTGTGTGAAACATGGGTTCTACCCCATCCGCACCTGCTTCCCCCTTGACCGACCATTTCCCTCATGTGAGAACGGAACTGCGATCGCAGGGTCCACACTCGCTTCGTGACCAGGTCACGGCTCACTCACACACACACACGCTCACCCCACTCAACCACGGGATACTTATGGGCTTGTTCTCACGCGGATTCTTTGTGCATGTAGATTTTTAAGAGTGAATTTGCTGGCTGCGGCCCCTGAAAGATTTCCTATCTTTCCAGAGTTCTCCTTGAGATCTCCTAAGGTAGCTTTCCCTGGAACCCCTTTTGTATGTGGCTCCTATTCCCAATTGGTTCAAGATCCAGCTGGAAAACCGAGATCTCCCCACTCCGCCAGACCGCTAAATCAGAGGAGGTGCCTTTCCGAGCAGAAAGTGGGGGACCGCGGAGCCCCAAAGCTGATCACGTCAGGGGCACCAGAACTGTTATAAATGAAATGGATTTGCACGTCCAATTAAAATATATCAAAATAAATTTATTACGAAATCAACTGACAAAGTGCCAGGAAGCCACAACAAAAAGGCAGACCCGGGCCCGGTCTCTATTGCCCTGTACACCCCCCAGTTCACAAAGTCTGCTCAGAGCAGCCAGTTCTTTTACTGTTTTTCTGCCCTGAGGCCATATTGCAACAGTCTATTCCGTGTCCAGTCCTCGTTGCATATTCATCTGAAATCTTTTCAGCATTGCTGGTCTGCTGAATAGTTTTCCGGACCGAGATGGGTGCTTGATGAGGTTTCCGAGGAGTCCCATTCAGATGTTATCCTCAGCATCAGTGCTGATGGTCTTAGTAACTGCTCTCACCACAGGTCCTGATACTGATCTGATTTGTGAGTCCACCCGTCTTTCTTTTGCAAATCCTGGTCTTGGTCTTACTGGCAGCAGTGATACAATATCAAGATGTACATTCTGCAGTCCCCGACCCAAACTTTATTGTGGCACAACTTGAGGTTTTATAATATGACATTATAACACTTAATACAGCAGATTAAACATGAATTATTTAGGGGCATATATCACAGTGTTCATCTTCAAATCCACAGTGGTCATAAGTGTTGTTGCAGACTGGAAGACCTGGAGATGATGAATGTGGATGCAGATCTCTGTCCCATGTCAGTGCCCTTATTATTTTCTAGTTCCAGAATACTCCTTTCTTCATCTCTCAGGACGGCATAGATTAATCAAATTACTAAGAATATGATCAGTCAGATTATAAAATTATCAATAATAGATTTGATCCATGAATTCACATTATATCCTAACCTCTCAAAGATTTTATCTAACCAACTTGTGGTCGTATCTTCCTGTTCTTTCTGTGCCTCATGCTCTATTTGTTTCAACTGATTAATGTCATGTTCTTCATCTGCAGTTACATTTCGCATGTGGATGCAGCAATGATCAATTTGTCCTTTTAGGTATCTGCATACTCCATGTTCTTTCAAAAATAACAAATCTAAAGCAAATCTGTTTTGCAAAGTCATTTTAGTTGTGGCTTGTAATTGCATATTTAATTCTCTAAATCCTTCCCTGGTGACTCTTGCTAATCTTTCTACTTGACCTGTAAGTTTGTACAGCATTTTCCTATTGTTGAAATTTGCTATTGGATCAAACAAGGATTCCAGGGCCCACCCAGTTTTGACACTACTAGAGGGTTCCTGCCAATTTTCTTCATCTTGATCTTTTCTGAACCTCCCTTTTTGTCCTTATTTGCAAAAGTTCATGTTTTCCCTTAAATGGGGATCTTTTCCAAACTGGGCATAAGGTGGGGAGGCCTAGTTTCTTACACCTTTCCATCTACAGGCAGGTGTGTTGTCCAGGTACCATCGCTTGCTGCCCATACAAATTGACCTGGACGCTGATATGTACTTTTACTACAGATCACTTTCTGAATCACTTGTCCTATTTTATAATTCAGTTTGCATTGTTTGTGTTTGATTCCTCGGCAGGCAAATCAAACCCACAAAGCTACTACCAGTGGTGGCATTTGTTTTATTTCTTCTTCATCAGAAGTACAGTCATAAGTCTTGTTACATGCCCACCAATTCATTTTGTCTGCCTCTATTCTACTGCTGGTTACAACATTCATTGCTCCTGGCCCTGTTTCATTTTCAGGGCCTTTCCATTTAATGCACCAAGGGGTATCTGCTATATATTGGAATTTTTGAAGCACACTCATCGACCATGCACTATCCCAAGCCTCAGTTTGATCTTACCTTCCTGCCCTTCACACCTCCATGCAAGAACGGTTTCTGAAACATTTTCTCTAAAACCTTTTGATATTTTGGCAAGATACACTCCCACCTTGCCTCGTCATCTAGCTAGTGGGTTGCTCTTTAAGCAGATTTCACACTTTGACATTACTGATTTTGCCATTGTGAGCATCCACACCGAGATTAAATTTTGCTTTAGCAATTTTATCAATGCCTCTGCACCCCAATGATATTCATTATGTTTAATTTGTAGAATTACTCTCATTATCAAGGGGGGCACCACTATTTGTCCTTGTCTAGTTACATACCACCCTTCTGAACTCTTCTGTGCATTTAGTGAACATCCCAATCTCTCATCTTCTGTTGAATATTTCAGTTTTGGAGGTGAATTGAGATACATTGGGTTTTAAAGGTATCAATGTCTTTGCAGTTTGCACTTCAAGAGCAGCTTGTTGGGCTGCCCAGTCTGCCTTCCAATTTCCCTCACAGATTTTGGAGTTTCCTGACTGGTGTACTCTACAGTGCATAATTGCTACTTGTTCAGGTCTTTGTACTGCTTTTATTAATTGCAGGACTGCATCTTGATGTTTAATGTGTGTACCTTGAGAAGACCGCAGTCCTCTTTCTTTCCACAGTGCTCAGTGTACATGCACCACTCCAAAAGCATATTTTGAATCAGTCTGTAGATTTACCTTTTTCCATTCACTCAACTCTAACACTCTGGCGAGGGCAACCAGTTCTGCTCATTGAGCAGATGTGTTTGGTGGTAAGGCCTTTGCCTCTACCACTGCCTCTATTGTTGTTACCACATATCCAGCGTATCTTGTCCCATTCTCCATGAAACTGCTTCCATCTGTAAACAACTCCCAGTCTGGCTGTTCTAGTGGGACGTCTTTCAGATCTGCCCTGGCTGAATAAGTGTGCTCTAATTACTTCTACACAGTCATGCTCCAGTGGACTTTCTTCAACTGTTGTACCTAAAAACAAAGCAGGATTCAAAAGGATAGTTGTTTTTAATGTGACATCATCCTGTTCTGTTAGAATTACCTGGAATTTCATCGTTCCACTTGGGGACAGCCAATGGCCCCCCTTTTGTTCTATGATGGTGGTTACCATATGTGGCACATAGACATCTGTGTGTCTGCCCATTGTGAGTTTCCTGGCTTCTTGTATCAGCATCACAGTGGCTGTGACTGCACGTAGGCACGAGGGCCATCCAGCACTGACATTGTCAAGTTGTTTGGAAAAGTAACCTACCGGCCTCTTCCAGCTTCCCAGACATTGGGTCAGCACTCCCAGTGCCAGGCACAGCCTCTCATGTACAAACAGCTGAAAACCTTTGGACAAGTCTGGTAATCTTAGTGCTGAAGCAGTTCTCAATGCCTCTTTTAGTTTGAGGAAGGCCTCCTTCTGTGGTTTGCCCCAGGTGAATGGCTGTGTCTTCTGGGCCTCATCCAGGGGTTTTGCAATGAGTCCATAGTCCATGATCCACAGGCGGCACCACCCTGTCATCCCAGGGAAGACTCGCGGCTCGTGTAGGTTCTGGGGTTCTGGAATAGCACAAATAGCTTGAATATGGTTAGTACCTAGTTTTCTTTGCCCTTGTGAGATTCCACATCCCAGGTAAATCACAGTCTGCCAGGCAATTTGTGCCTTTTCTTTGGACACCTTATATCCTCCCATTCCCTGGTAATTTAAGATCTCAGTCATTACCTTTATACAGGTTGTCTTCTCCTCTGTAGCTATCAGTGTATCATCAACATACTGTAGCAGCAGGTACTGCTCTCTCAGTGCTTACCTGTTTTCAGTCCAGATCTCCAGCTCCTTCACCAGCTGGTTTCCAAATAGGGTCAGAGAGTTCTTAAATCCTTGCAAAAGTCACATCAAGGTGAGCTGAGTTTTCCTTCTGTTTCCTAGATTTTCCCACTCAAAGGCAGTTTCCTACTTTCTTTGTCAAGGGATGTGCAGAAAAAGGCATCTCTTAATTCAATTACAGTAAGCCATTTATACATCTCTTTTTCAGATGTCAACAACATGTAAAGATTGGCAACCACTGGATAAATGTCTTCAGTTATTTCATTTATTGCTATGAAATCTTGCACTAGTCTATACTCACCATTAGGTTTCTTTACTGGAAATATTTGGGTACTACATTCTGATTCACATTCTTCTAAAATTTGGCATTTCAAAAATGTATCAATACTATTCCTTGCCGTGCTTCTGGTTTTATGGGATACTGTTTGACCTGCACAGCTCTTGCTCCTTCTTTTAATTCTGCGTGTACTGGTTGTGCCAGTATAGATTTTCCCAGTATATCTGTTTGCCATACAAAAGGAATTACTGCATCTTCTACTTCCCTAGGAATGGTAGGAACTAATTTTTCTTTTATCATTAAAATTTGTCCTGTCTTCACTTCAGGTATTTTCATTAAAGGTTCCCTGTTCTCAAAGGTTATTACTGCATGAAGTTTTGCCAATAAATCTCACTCTAAAAGTGGAATTGGGCATTCAGGCACATGTAAGAATTCATGCATTAAAACTTTGTTCCCAAAACACAAATCTAGGGGTTGCAAGAATAGTCAATTTTCCTCCTTCCCTGTTGCTCCAACTATTGTTGCTGTTTTATCTCCAATTTGCCCTTTCAAATAATTTAGTACAGACTATGTGGCCCCCGTATCCACCAGGAATTTTACTTTTTCCCCCGTATTTTATAATTACAACAGGTTCCTGTTTTGATTTTTGTTCCGGTTCTAGTCAGCTGCCATACTCCCCTAACACCATTAATTTTGATGTGTTCTGATCCTGGTGGGCTGATTGCCCTGGTAAAACCGGTTTGGGCACTCATTTTTCCAATGTCCCTCTTGTTTACAGTAGGCACATTGGTTTGACCCTAATCTTGGCATAACCGTTCCCTGGCATCCCCTGCCAAGTCCACCTCTACCCAGTCCACAACCACCTCTGCCACACCCCCTGAAACCTGGATTCTCTTTTCCTTGTATTACTGCCAAAAGATTTTGCTGCTGCCTTTTACTAGCCTCCTTTTCCCTGTTACTGTATAACTTCCAGGCTACCTCAAGTAATTTATCTAAATTCCTTAATTCTTCCCCTTCTACCTGTTGCAATTTTCTCCTGATATCATCCTGTGATTGCCCAAGGAAAATGAGGGCAAGCTGAACATTTGCTTGTTCTGTGTCTATTTGGAGATCTGTGTATTTTCTTGCTGTTTCCTTAAGCCTTTCCAGAAATGCAGTAGGAGATTCTTTCTTTTCCTGTCTCACCTCATACAATTTAGACCAGTTCATCGTCTTAGGCATAGTGTTCTGAACCCCTATCTGAACCCACTCTTGATGTTTCTTCAGCCTCCACATACCCTCATATGTATTAGGATCCCACCCTGCATCCTCAGTTGGAAAATTCTCACCTAAAGGCCCCATCACCAGCCAATTTCTGATATCCTCTCTCACTCTTTCCTTAGCTGCCCTGAGTACCATCACTTTCTCAGCAGAATCCATTAAAGTATCTACTATTATTTGTGTATCATCCGGATTCTGAGTTTTCATAATCATTTTTACCACCCTTGCCACTCAATCAGGATTTTCCCTATAAGTCCCAGCTGACTCCACATCTGCAGGGGATGCACCGGTCCCTTCACTCCTACTCTTTGTCTCAAAGGGGCAATCACAGTCCGGTTTTGTTTGCCCAAGTCTTTTCTAGTTTTAGATGAGACCGGGGTGAGGTTTGACTGAGTCCAATGAGATACCAGTGTCACTGATTCAGTATCATCACCCCCACTACTGCTATCTTCCTCACTCACATTTCTCCTGTTTCTTTGTATCACAGTTAAATTTTGATCATCTCCCAGGGAAGAAGGACCAGGTGAAGATGGGAGAGGAGGGTAAAAAGGATTAGGTGAGGGTAAGGTAGGATTAGGTGAGGTAGGGTTAGATAAAATAGGATTAGGTGACATAGGGGCAGGTGCAATAAGGTCAGATTCTTTCGGTCCTGTTGGAGCCACTTGTAAATCAACATCTATATTGTTCCCCTGACACAAACTTCCTTCCAATGCCAATGTTCTAAAATATGCTTCCCTTTTACACAAGCCTCACTTATATCACTCGTAAATGCCTTAACCACCATTAATCCACACTCAGTCTGTCATTCTGGCTTATCTCGTAATAAGAGATGGAAAAATGGAAAAACAAATCAACATACAGAACTTCATCCTGTTTTCCCTCTCGCTTACAAAGCACCATCAACTGTAAAATGGTGTTATATTGCAAAGATCCATTCTGTGGCCATTTCCCCCCACTCTCCAAGGCATATGCTGGCCACCATGTATTACAATAATCAATCGGTTTACCGTTATGTAACTCTTGCCCAAAATTACCCTTTTTCCAATGTGCTGATAAGCACCCTAAAGGAGAAGTACACGGTATGGGGCACTGCTGCCCAAAATCCCTTTAAGCTTCTCCATATTACAGCTACAATACACCACAGGTGCTGAAACTCGCAACGTTTTCACAGTTGTCTAATGAATGGCACCTGGGCAATACCAGGAATTCCTTTAGCCCAATCAAGCGAGGCTTTCACTGTGTCTTTATCAGCAGGCACCAGACCAGAGTGAAAAGCACCTTACCTTTCCCAATGGGATGTTGTGAGAAGGCGGAGATGGTCAGGGCCGATGGGCTCCCCAGGAATCCCTTGGTGCCGGCTGGAGCGTGATCAGGTCGCAAACTCACTCAGCAGCACTCACAGGGTCCCATCTAGGGTTGCCAGATGTTAGCGTCAGGAACACACATAATCAGAGAGCTGATTATATGCAGGTGCTTTTATTGGGGCACATGGGAACCAGGGGTGCAACCCAAATCAGGCTCCACCAGTTTTGCTCGAGGTGCACATATTTCTACCATTTCAGCTGTAGCAGTGATCACCATAGCAACCATTAATTGCTATAACAACCTTAACGATTCTGCTTCATTGTTTCATTAGAGCTTAGCCCGAGCTTGTACGAACATGTACGAACGTGTACTCTATAGCCCCACCACCACAAGCATTCCAGACCACCAAACCAATTGTCCTAAACCCCAAGCACTCCCCCCAGCCCAGCTATGCATGATTTCCCGGAAATATTTTACCCTATGCTAACACTGGGAAACCCCATTCTAAGTGCAATACGCAAGAGGCTTATTCACATGCTCTCTCAGTTCAAGTATGCAAATTGTTGCTAGAAAGTTCCTAGTTCTTTGTGTTACCATAGGTTGATTTTTGGTGCAAAAATTTTAAGATTCCTAACTGTTGTCCCCTGTCGGACCCTTGCCCCAGACCCCACCTTAACTCCCCTCCCACACCAGAATGTATAAATACCCCTGTCTGACCCTGGCCTGGTGCTTTTTGCCCCCTGTCAGAGTCAGTCCGAGATCCCTCACTTGCCTCACAACTGTCTCCACGAACTGACTGAGAACCCCAGGGGCTGGGACCCCCAGACCCCAAAGAGACGTTTCTGGCCTGTCCAAGGGGGGGAAAGCCTGCCAGAAGTGTACTTGCAGGTGTGTGCTCACCGGACCAGACACTGGTCTCAATGGGAACACAGTGAAAGAACAATGGACTGGGCCGATGCTGGCTCTCTGGACTGCTCCGTTCAGTTCCTGCTGTGTGGGCCGGAATGACCTGGTGCTATGGCCAAGTACAGTGTGCAGCTGGTTTTTGGAGCCACAAAGAACAGTGGACTTGGCCATGGCAGATATCCTGGTTGCGAGGGCTGCATCCTGTTCCTCCATGCAGCCAGGCAGCCCCCACCTTGGCCAAATGCCCCTCGCTTGGAGAAGATCTATAAAGACTGTGAGGACTGGAACCCACCTCTAGCGGACCCCATGGAAGGAGACGCGTCTATGGGCACATCTTTGCCTCGAGGACTCAGCTCTTCTGTTTGGTAGCTATAATCCCCTTCCCCTCTTTCTCTCTCTTGCTCTCTATTCTTTATTTCTCTCCCACTATCACATACTGTTGTTGGCACTAAATAAAGGTGCGTAGTTGGTTAAGCAAACTGGTGTCATCCCCTACTGTGTCTCTTGCTCTCTGAGATCCCTAAAAGAACCTATCAGGAATTCGCAGACAGCTGCGGACCCTGACACCCCCAAGGCTTTTTGCCCCTTGTTACTGCCTTGTTCCAGTTCGCTCCAAATAGAGTGTACGCCTGTTAGTTATTTTTGCAGTATTAAAATGCCGTTTCTGGACAATTCCATCAAGGCTGCCTCTCTCTATCAAGTCACCATCAGGGCGGAGTCCTGAGGAAACTCAAAACAGTCTGATCATCTGGGCTTGGACTCTTGGGAGTTTCATTACCCCTTTTGAAATGCTTTATGGCAGACCTTATGGATGGAATGTTACTCATGATGAAAATTTGGTGCAAGTCAGTAATCCATATATCTATGAATATTTAATGGTTATAAAAAAAAGAGTTGCACCAGGAGTTTAATACTGTGTTTGAGAATCAAGTTAAGCAGCCAGATCATAAATTGCATACAACTGATCCTGGTGAGTGGGGGTATGTTAAGAATTTTACATGTGGTCCTCTGCAAGAGAAGTGGGACAGACTGTTCCAATTGCTCCTGACTACCTTTACATTCCTTTGAGTAAATGAATGAGATGCCTGGATTCACTACACCCCAGTGAAGAAATCACCAGCTAAACCCTGGACGACCAAACCTGTGGGGGATCATGAACTAAAACTGAAATTCACTCATTGTCATGGGTTAACACAGCTTGGTTGTTAGTTAAAGAGAAAGCAGTTCCTTGTAAGGACCTACGAATTGTTTTAGAAAGGACAGGGACATATCAGGAGATAATTTAAATACTGACACACTGTTTAACCACTGAAGAAGCAGAGCGTGACTTAGTGAATCTATGTATAAAGATTAGACTGCCTGAGGTCTCACTCTCCTCTTTCTGGCTTGCTAGCAGGTGACACTGGCCTTGCAGGAGCTGTGTGGGCTGGGCCAGGCCCTGTGGCCACACCAGGCATGGAGGACCAGGCCTGGCCGGGCCACGGCAGCCGGTGCTGGCAGGGAAGAGAAAGCCAGGCTACAAACATCTCACCAACTTTAAGCTGCTGGCTCCACAGACTCGTGCCTGGGCCCCTGGGAGCGGCTCTGAGCCGAGGCCCACCCCATCAGACCGAGGGGCAAGAGAAGCCCGGACACACGAGAGATCCTGGCCGCTGTTCTTGAGTGCTCCCATCCCCGCGGCTTTGAAATCTTTGAGTGCCTTCCACTGCCTGGTAGAAATCACATGACCATCTGCAAGCCTGAGCAAAATATTAACTCTTTCTTTGACAAATAAAATTTCCAAAGCCCTAACCCTTCCCTAAGTAGAAAAGCAACCAAGAAACATGTAAGAGGGACAATATGCAAATTGAGTCAGTGAAAGAAAAGTTACCCTTTAAGTGGAAGAGAGAAAAAGGTGCCTTAGTTTAGGCTAAAAGTCTTTTAGTGAGCCATAGTAACGGACTGCAAATGCTGGAATATTCCTTTAAATCACAGAAAATATGAATTGGGGAAATGACTGTTCAGATTTGTGGATTTGAGCAAAAGTATCTGTAAAAGTCTAAGTGAATATTGATGTAGGTGTGATCCTGTGATCCCATGAGATATTTAGACAAAGAGAGATAAGAAGACCTCTGCACTAGTGAGGAATGAGAGAATGAGAAGACATCTCTGTCCCATGAGATGAAGAACATCCTTTGCATCTGAATTGTTCAATTTAAAATGGCACCCCAGCATGCATGAGTCCATGGCCCATATGCAGCCACAAGATACAAGCTGCGTGATATAAGTGATCCATAAAAAGCAGGTTCCCCGGGCTGCTGCTTTTGTGAGAGCTAAGAGCCACAAGTAGTCTGCTTTTCTTGTAGAAAGTTACCATTAACAAACCAAAAGAAACATCTCTCTCTAAATGAACTAATGAAAGATTATTTTATGAGTGGTACTGACCTAGAGTTCCAAGTATTATCTCTTTTCATGTCATCAGTGGGAAAGTGAATAGTTGTTAGAGGGAAGAGAAGTGTCTCAAAAAGTTCCATTTTGATTTTCATTCTCCTCTTTTAGTGTGTGTTAATAAATCTGTCTTTATACCTTTAAGTTTAAGCCTGCTTTGCTTTTCTTCTAATCCTATCTCACAGCAAAAAAACCCCCAAAACCCACTCACACCATTACATTCGTAAACCATTAAATTCATATTGTGTTTCACTGTCTTTTTCATTGATGATACTGTCACTGCCTTTGATGGTAACACCTGTGTAACACTAACAGGGACCATAGCTAATTATACAGGATTCAGGGATTGCAGGATTTGAGGAGAGGAACAACAACAGAACCTTCCCTTAACAGTGGTACCATCAAGCAATTGGTCAGACTTGAACCCCTAGAACTTACACAATACTAGTGCTCAATGTAGACAAGCAGGATCTTCCTTGGGAAAGCCCCTTTTCCAATTACCACCTATCAACGAGTCACTCACACACACAGGGCTGAACAGCTCTGGAACAAATCTCAGCAACTTCTCTGGGAACGCAGCTGGGTGGGGCAACGTCACTCAGCCAATGTGGAAAAACTGTCTTTTTGACAGGCACACCAGAAACGTGTCCATGAGAATTAATGTCAGCTGCAATCTTCCTGATGCATCTTGGTGGTTTTTGGGAATGCAATAGCATTCAAGCAATTACCAGGTAACTGGACTGGCCAATGCACCATGGGATACCTTATCCCTCAGTTACAGGTTCTAAATCAAACTAATGAAATGACAGGTAATAGTCGAGGACTATGGAAGATCAGACTCACTGAGAGAACACCCAATAACCCCTTGCTGTGATACAGCACAAGGTTTCACAGTTTTGTTGGTTCATTGCTCCCAAATTTAGGAATTGCACAACTGGAAAAGGCAATTTCATACATCTCAGCCAGAACAGAACTGATTGTTAATTCAACAGCAGATGCCTTAGTAAGACTACAAAATGAAATAAACTCACTAAAAGAAGTAGTGTTTCAAAACCGCACAGCGTCAGATATGATAACAGCCCAAATGGGAGGGGCTTGTATTCTAATTGATACCAGTTGTTGCACTTCTATGGATCAATCAGGGCAAATAGCAATGGATATCCATAGCATTTGGCAGCATGCAAAAGTACTTCCTTGAAGTAACCAAAGACAATACATCTTGGAGGAAACAATTGTGGAAAACTCTGTATCTTCGCTACCTAATCTGAATGGGTGTCCTAGGATGACTTTATGATGCTGGGTATCCAATATCGCCTGTTCTGTGTCCATAAATGGGTCCTGTAGCTTTAAACTATGCCTGGAGAAGGGTGGGTGAAGCAGCAGAATTTTTTCGCTGCCTGTGTGCAAACCACAGAGAAGCTCTCAGTTTTTCCCAGCTCTTGGCTTTCTTTCTTTCTTTCTTTCTTTCTTGAGAGAGAGAGAGAGAGATGGGGAGTTTTCCTTTGCTTTCTTGCTGNTGCTTTTTTGCTGTTTTCCTGGGTAGCTGAGGCCAAGGCGTTTTTCCTGGGACTGTGGCTTCTTCTTCTGGAACTGTTCAGCTTTGCTCCAGTCTGGAACACCACTGCCTGGGCCCCCTCCCACACCACGGCCCGGAGGGCCCACACAGCACCCCAGCCAAGGAGGGACTGAGCCACACCTACAGAAAGACTCTGAATCTATCATCTCTTCTTCACTGCCAGAAATTTTATTATTTTACATTTTTCATCCTTTTCATGCCAGTGGTCAACCTGCTTGTTAAATAAACAGGGTTTTTCCACTTTCACCATGGAAATTTTTCAAAACCTGTGGGAACCCCTGGGGGGAGGGATTGCTAAAACTCTTTAGAGGGGTCGCCCTTTTGGGATGTTTCCTCCTAAATTTGTCTCAAACTGGCACAATTGGCTAAAACAACTTTTTGTAGGAGTTTTAGGAATTGGAATACTAATCTTAGGAACCTGCATGATGAGCCAATATTGATATGGTATTGTAAACAAACTGCAAACCATATACCACAAATGGAAGCAAAATAAAATGAGATACAGGATTGAAACAGGTAAATATTTTGAGACCAGAAAAAGACTATAGTTGCAAAAGAATTTCCAAAGGATAAAAGAAAGGGCAGACTTGATGCCAAGGCAACAAGATAATGCTTGACCTATGCAAAAAGCTGTAGCTTTGCAGAAAGAAGTAGCCACTTTGTAGCAGGGTACGTGAATGAAGCACTTCATAGCTATCAGCAAAGTTACTAGAACAAGCTGCCTGACACAGCTATCACCGGCTGCTTGACCAGACAATCCTATAGAGCATGTGCAGGAAGCCGGGCGGGAAGGTTCAAGGCTGAGGAAGACTTATGAGCCTTTTCCCAAAACCACCACCAGGAGGCTGATGACCACGTGGTGCAGGAACTGTGCATGTGCTACAAGGGCTTACATAATCAAGTGATTAGAAAATATGTTGCAATATAAAGGTTAGGAAAGTCTAAGTGCACATTAAGTAAAAAACACATAAAAACTTAAGGAAGGACAAGTAAGTTTGTGGTGGAGCAATGCCCCACACTCCTGGCATTGAATAAAATACCCGCTCTATAGGCCTTATACTATGGAGTACTGTTTTCTTGCCTAATCTTTGGGCATCACCACCATAATCAGAGACAGAAAACAGCTTCTTCTCCTGGGGTTATCCCTATCCTCTGCACTTCCGCACATGTCTGCCTCGATGTTCACTGGGGACTTCCCTCTTTTGGTGGTCAATTGCTGCGCTAAGCACAGAAGAAGTTCTGTTTGGACAGGAGCTGCCACAGCTAGACACACAGTAACTGGACTGTTTAATATCAGAGGCTGGGCAGATTCTTTCTTTTCCAGAATGCAGGAAAGACAGTCAGAAAAACACAAGGAAACTTCACAGTGACTCTGCACAAGTGAATCATCCTGGGAAACTCAGCAGCTGATGGTGTTCTGGTGCTATTGCCAATGCCTTCCATGGAAATAATTCATTCAAGGAAGGAGCAACATCATCTGACAGATAACAAGAGCTGCCAGCAGTTGCTCCAGGTGCTCCTGCCAACAGCCCCTGCAGGAAGGAGCACAGCCCCCTGTGCACATTGGTTTTGGCTCCCGCTGGCAGAGAAGAGCCCCAGAGCACAGGTCTCTCTCTGGGGCAGGAGATGACACCAGCACTGCCAGGGCTCAGGGGGTGTCAGGTCTGCCTGGGCAGGGACTCTGCCACAGCTGCTGATTTCAGTGCTCCCAGGGCCCCAGGGCTCAGAGCAGCATTCGTGCCCTGGCCCACACGTTGCTGTGCTGTGTCACCCCCGTGGGTTTAGGATGGCCACCAGCTGGGACGTGTCCCAAGGAGGCCGTGCCAGCCTCTGTGGAAGTCCCGGTGCTCTTCCTGCTGTGGCTGTGTCGGCAGCCCTGGGGGCTCCTTGAGCCCGCAGAGCAGGGCAGTGTTTGCTGATGATTTGAGCCGTTCCTAAAGATCCTTGTTATAAATGAAATGTATAAAACGTCCGGTAATAAATTAATAAAATAATTTATTATGCAACAACACGACAAAATGCCAGGATGCCACAGAGAAAAGACAGAGCCGAGCCCAGGATTGGTGCTGGATGAACCACAGGAACGGCCTCTATCGCACTGTACCCCCCCAGTTCACCAGGTGTGCTCCACAGTGTTGGTTTTTATACAGTTTTTTGGGCTGGACCTCGAGTTGCAACATTTCTTTTCTTTCTTGGTCTTTCATTGCATATTTAAGTTAGTTCTTTTCAGTGCCGCTGGTCTGCTGAAGAGTCTTCCGGGCAGAGATAGGTCCTCGATAAGATTCCGAGGACTTGTATTCAAGTGCAAAAGTCGCATCTCCCTGGCATCGGTGTTAATTGCCTCGGAAACTTGTCTTCATCACCAGTCCAGTATCCATCTATCTTGTGAGTCCACCCATCTTTCTGTTGCAAATTCCTGTCTCCAGCTTTACTGGCACACGGCATACAATCTCTGTATGTACATTCCAAACCCTCCTTGGTTTTATTCCCATTGAGTACAGCAAGAGATGCTTGAGTTATTTCAATCATACATTATGCCATTTAATACAGCAAGAGAAACATGAATTATTCCCAGTCATATATTACATCCCTAAATGTCGGGATGTCTCAGACACTTGGGGTGAGGGATTCCTCCAATCTGGGCCACTTTGGGTGGGCTGGGGGCGGCCCCAGGGCAGGTGGCAGTGCGTGCAAGGGCCCTTTGTGACACAGTGCAGCATGGAATGGAACAGGACAGGGTGTCCAAGGGCCCTTTGTGACACATGGTGACATAGGTGCTGGCAGTGACACGGCCACACCACAGTGCTCGGAGCACGCGACGGGACAGGACGGGACAGAGTGGTGTCGTGAGGAGCCCCCCACAGCTCATTCGTTCCTGTCTGATCCGGAGCTTTTCCGAGGCGTTATTCCTGCAGGCGACCTTGAGGCCTGACCACAGGACTTGGTGACCTGTGGCCTTGTCAAGGTTTCTCTTCTGCAGGTGCCTTTGAGGGCAGAGTGTGGGAACGGGTGCCCCGGAGCTTTTCCAAGGCATCTCCCACCCCTGTCTCTGCTGCCCTTGAGGCCAGACCACAATCCTTGACGAGGAGCCTCCCGGCCTTGTGGCAGGAGCCCTCGAGACCAGAGTGCAGGACTTGCTGTCCTGTACTCTTCCCAGCACTTCCATCTTGCAGGTGCCTTCCAGGCACCACTGCAGGACTTGCTGGCTTATAGCTTCTACCAGGTATCTCTCCTGCAAGTAGCTACAAATCAGTTCACTGACATGGAGCAGAGACCCCCGAGAGTGCCCAAGCTGGCCTGGGTGGAGGAGAAGGAAGAGAAGGAGGAAGAAGGCTCTGAGGCTACCCCAGAACAGGAGACTGAAGAGGTGGAAGAGTTGCAGCTGCCGCAGGAGGGTGAGTGGTAGAGCTGGGCCACAGGGCTGGCGCCTGCAGCCAGCTTGGCCTCATCACATTGGGTGCCATGCCATGACATGCCCTGGGGATGTGTCCATGGACAGGATGGAAGAATGCTGGAAACAACCTGGAGCAGAGACCCCCGAGAGTGCCCAAGCTGGCCTGGGGGGAGGAAGAAGAGGGAGTAGGCTTTGGAGCTGCCCCAGCACAGGAGACTGAAGAGGGGGAGCAGTTCCAGCTGCTGCAGGAGGGTGAGTTGCAGAGCAGGCCCACAGGGCTGGTGCCTGCAGCCAGCTTGGCCCCATTGCATCCTATCACATCCGGTCACATCCCCTGGCGACATAACCCTGGAGAGGATGGAAGAGGGGCCAGGGCTGCCCCCATGGAGCTGCTGTCCCTGCCTGGGGACCACAGGGCTGGTCCGTGCTCTCCAGCCTCTCCTGCAGCCCCTCATCTCTGGCTGCACTCACTCTTTGCCAGATGCACCCATGGACCTGAAACAAAAGCAGGAGCCCGCCCGTGGCCTCTTCCGCAGAACAGCGCAGGTACCTGCAGCCATCCCCACCTGGGCTGGGCCTGCTGTCACTGCTCAGCCCAGCACTGCCCTTGGAGCACTCCATGGAACATCCCTGGCTACTTGCCCTTCTCTTACAGCTGGTTTGCAAATTCATCAAGAGAATTCGGGAGGAAGAGGCCAAC
>VWYE01002591.1:0-26234 GCA_013398995.1 Alaudala cheleensis
TTGATATTCTCATGGCTAGAGCTTGATGTGACAATTTGAGCTGCAAAGGCATGATTTTTGTGGGGTTTGGTGCCTTTTTCTTTTTAAATAATGCATTTTTTTAAAACTGGGGGTGTAGTAGCACCACTCCAACAAATGAACAAACTCATTCTTAAAATTCTGACAAGTATTTCTAGGATTGAGTTCATAATGCAGCTCAGACTGCTTTTGGTAGGAGACTCTTTTTAAAGCCAACACATCAGGGAAGTGCTGTGCTGAGCACTGCTGCTTCAAATCATTTTAGCAAGCATTAATTTAGGTGACTCCAACTTGTGCTTTCTTTTTCTAGGATGGCCAGTGGGATGGCAACTTGTCATCATACTTTGACATGAACCTTTTTCTAGACATTATTCTGAAGACTGTTCTGATGAATGCTGGAAAAAGAAGAATTGTGTTTTCTTCTTTTCATGCAGATATTTGTACAATGTAAGTTAAGAAGAGAGAAATGATGTACTTTGGTTTTGAAATGTGTTTTTATTTTGTAAAATTTATTCTGTAGTTAAAAATACACCCCAGGAAGGAAATAAAAGGTGTTTTAGCTTAGACATAAAATTTGGGTGCCAAAATAGTTGGGAACTGAAATGAGACCACTTTGAAATGAACCAACAATAAAATAGGAGAACAAAGTCACAGTGGATATTTTTGTCAAGTGCCTTTCTGGATGCTTCACTTTTCTTAGCACTACAAAAAAGGTCAGGATTTTTTTTTGCTGATATTCCAGAGTCTTTTTCAGTCATGAACAAATAGTCTTGTTCCAGTATCCAGCTTGAAGAATGCATTAGCAAGGTTAGGGGCTCTATATTAACCATGTTTAGAAATTTCCTATCTTGGATCTCCCTGATCATCACAAATCTGTGCCTTTGAGAAGAGAATCACAGAGCTAAATGGCCTTTGGGATTATATATAAACCCTTGGAGGCTGTGGGGCTGAGTTCAACATCATCTCTAGCATCCCTTCAGCTGTGTGTTCATCTCCTGCAGTGGCAGAAGGGTTCATTGGGGCAGGGTGTCCCCCCTCCCAGTTTGGGGGCAGTTTGCCCCCACACTTTGCTGTTAAACTCTAGTCCCGTCCCCTTGCACCAGCCAGGACCTAAGAACACGCAGCAAAGAGAGGATTTCCTCTCAAAACAGAGCTCAAGCTGTATTTTTTTCATTTTTTCACATTCTCATTTGTCCTTTGTGGCCCTTTTCCCTGACAGGATCAGGCACAAGCAGAACAAATACCCTGTGTTGTTCCTCACCCAAGGGGAATCCCAGTACTACCCCGAGCTGATGGACCTCAGGTGTCGCACCACTTCCATTGCCATCAACTTTGCACAGTTTGAGAACCTGCTGGTAAGCTGAGATCTTCCAACCCAAACTCAGTTAGCACTGCTGCTTTTAAATCTGATTTTTTTGATCACTGACCTCACAAAGGAATTACACTAATATTGGGTAACTGCCCAAAAAATCCCTTGTTTCAAGTGGCTTTTAACAGAGTGTTTGAAAAACAGCACTACAAATAAACTCTCAAATTGTGTTAAATATTTTCTTTAAATTATGCATTAATTAAAGAGCTGCCAGTGTCAAAAGATGAAAAAAAAAGTGTTTCAGAAATGTGGATTTTAATGGAAGTCTTTTGCATTTTAGGGGATTAATGTGCATTCTGAAGACCTGCTGAGGAACCCAGCCTTCATCACACGGGCCATATCCAAAGGCCTGGTGATTTTTTCGTGGGGTGATGATGCAAATGACCCAGACAACAGGAAGAAGTTGAAAGAATATGGTGTTCATGGGTTGATATATGACAGGTACATGACTGTGGCTTTTTCAAATAATAATAATAATCATAAATCACCACCATCATCAAGCTTAGAAACTGCTGTCAGTTGATTCTGGTGACATTTCTTGTTGCTTCTTGGTTGGTTGGGTACAGAAAGTCCAAGGACCTCAAAAGCCTCATAAGCCCAGGGGTTGATATTAAGAGTTTAAATAGGTGTGGTGTCAGCATCCATAATCTGTTTGGAGTTTAGAAATTAATGTATTTAAAACCAAATTGAAAAAGCAGAACCTGAGACAGAGAGATGCACAGGACTGTTCCAAAGCCTAGAAATCAGTAAGGGACTGCAGAAATCATTTTTAGTGTAAAGCCAGTTCATGCTGTTGTTGTGACTCCAAATTCCAGAATATTTCCAGGGCTGAACTGAGATGGTTCTTCCCTAGTTTCTGCAGGATTTCTGTTCTCTGGATTTATGGCCAAGTGCAGATACCCATGAAATATGGTGCATTGTGTTGCTGTTTCCTAGACCTTAATTACACCATGCTAATTACCTGAATAATCCAGGAAGAGACCAGAGGAATTACAGTGAATTTTAGTGCATGTGGCACTGAGTTCCTGTGTGCCACAGCTGTTTCTGAGATGATGAACTGTGTGCATAGAGATTATTTCTGTAAGCTGTTTTTTTTCCCAAACTTTAATCATCCATGTAGAATTGACCAAAACACTGTAGCCACTTGTGAAGATGGCAGAAAAACTGTGTCCTGAGTACCAAAAGTTGGTGATACCAAGCACTGGGCAAATAAAAAAATGCAGGTAGGGGGGTTGTCTGGCTTTGCTTTGCATGGAGAAAAGCTGCAAGACTAAATCTGGGAAGCTTACAAATGCCAAAAATATGAATATGAGGCTGATCTCAGTGGGGCAGAGACAAGAACACAACTGCACTCCCTGCCCCAGCCAGGCCTTTCTCCACTTGGGCTGCAGATTATTGCAAACACCCAGTCATTAATCCAAATAGATTCATTCTGGGATGATATCTCCTATTTTCCTGTGTTCAACTGCCATTCATCTCAGTGTTCCACCAAATTGTTTGAATTAAGAGGGCAGCCTCTCTACAGAAAGGTGCCACATCTGGGCCTTCAGGCTTTTATTTGGGCTCTCACACAGGAAAGTGCTCCATGTGCATGACTGGATATCTTCTGTCTGCACAGAAATCTCATCCTTCAAATGCTTTATTGGTCTGATGTTCAGATTTTAATTAGAGAAGGAATTTCAGCCTATGGTGAAATTCTCTGGTTAAAATGCTGATTTTTAAAGCATGATTTCTGGAGTGATTAATTGATCTGGTGTTTTTCTCCTGGATAGGCTTTGTAAACAGTCCAGAAAACATTTCTGTGTTTGAATACATCCTGAGCTCAGTCAGAACAATTAGCCTTGTGTTTTTACACCTGCTGGCTGTAAATTAAATACCAATGTGGAGAGGGTGCTAGCTCACACTTGCATCATGTTCTCATTCCCTTGACATGAATTCTGTTTGTTGAATAATTCACAGAACTGCATAAAAATACTAAAGCAGTATCTCCCAAAGGTGGGTGCTGAGAGCTTTGTCCAAACACTGCAGTTCCTCAGCTGCATGTTGCATTTGCAGGAAAAGCTGTGCTTGGTTGGTGTTGGTAACTTCCCAACACTGACACAAATTCAGCTGGCAATCAAATCAAAAGCATTTGAAACATTTCTCCAAAGCAGGAGACTGCTGAAATCCGGGCTGCCCTTGTTTGCCTGAAACTGCATGCTACTTAAATAACAGCATGGATGTGTGGAGGAGGTGTAGTGTGAGTTAATTTATAATCTACTACATTATTTTCTACATATAATCTATATTAATTTAAGATGTTCTGCAGTGGCAGTTTAAGTCTGCCTTGTTTAAGTAAACTCAAGTTCTCCTCGAGATCCACAGTGAAAAGCTTAAAACAAAAGCTTCAGAAAAATCTTTTAAGCATGAAAACAGCATTTCAGTGCTGCTGCCTCCTGTCTTGTGTGTGTTTTCAGAGGTGGCAGAACACCTTTCAGGAGCCAAACTCATCAGTTTGCACCCACTGCAATGTCCTGCAAGTCTTTGTAGAAGACATTGCATTAAAAAGTCATGTTCAGAGGAATTCCCAGTCTTCTGCAGGGCTTGCTCATTAATAAGAGATCAGATGGAGAAACTTGGGTGCATAGTTGCTTCCAAATAATTGTCCTGTTGAGGGATGGAGGACAGGGAAATGAGAGTTTATCCCTTATCTTTACAGTACTGGGGCTCTGTTGCTGCAAACTGCTGGTGTACTTTTGGGGACCCAAACAAAAAAAAAATAGGGTCAAGAAATTCTGAAGTTTTGGTTTGGTTTGTCTTCTCTGCCTTTGGTTTAAAAAAAACCATTTAAAAGAAACCATATGCACACATTGGGGTGGACTGGCTCCAAGTGGGCAGCTTGAAAGGGGCTTGGAGGGTTGAATTAACCCAGAATCTCAGTTGAGAAGAATTTAGAATTAAAGAGCAAGAATTAAAAGAGTTTATACTTACTGTAGTCAAGAACTAGTAAGAAAATACTTGTCAGAAGCTGCTTAGCCATGTCCTAGGGGCTTAGAAGAACCATGCTTTTGCTGTTCTAGTGTCTAACTGATAGAAGGAGTTCAGATTCTCAGTTCCTAATGTGTATTTTATGTAGAAAACCATACTCAAGTTCCAGTCTTTTGTCTGGAATTCACAGGGATAAGCAGTCAGCTCACTCAAGTGAAGAAAGGAAAAGAAGAAGGAAGGTAGAACTGTTATTTTGCAATTATTGTTGTTATTGTTATTAGAAAGCTTCCACTGGGCAAGTTTGGGTCACACCTTAGGGCTGTGTTGGATTAGAAGTGCTGTGCAGGTAATTGAAATGTTCCACCTCCTGTTTGAATGTCACCAAACTGGACAGCACCTCTCCCCACCTCCAGGAGTTTCTCCACAGGAATTCTCCTTGCCCTTGCTGTGATCCACACCAGTATTTCCTCACCTGAATCCCCATGGCTGCACCCATCTCTGAGCTATTGTTCTGGGAGTTCCAGCAGCTCACAAATTCAAAGGGCACCTTGCACTCTCTCACCTCAGCACTTCATTGTTTTGTTCTTGGCACTGGGCAGAACTTGAAAGTGGGTGAGAGACAAAGGATGATGAAGTAAAAACAAACTGCTTTCTTAAAAGGGATTGTAAGTGAAGTATGAACATTCTTACAGACCAAAGGCCAGGGTGATTTCTTGCAGGAGCTTTCATTTGAAGGAGATAAAGCTGGAGACCTGCAGTACCTGGAACTGTGCATGTGCAGCTAAAAGTGAGAGCAAGCAGCTGCCAGGAATGACATTTTGGATATAAACATGCTGCTAATTACAAATTAATGCTGGGAAATCAAGGTTTATCCTTGTTACAGTGGGTGCTGTAGCCATGTCAGCTTACAGGAGCACCAGTGCCTTTTCTTTGGAGTGAATGACTCCAGAGCAGTGTTTGAGCTGTGCTCAGTGCTCACACTGTCACTCCAAATGAGCTTTTTGGGTTTGAATTTGGCATTTCAAATCCTGCAGCTTTGTTCACGTGGGTGAAAAGAGCACAGACAGTTCAAAGTGAGGGTGGTTAAATTTGCAGTAGGTGTGGAGAGAGGTCAGATTTTCTACTTTTCACTCCTCACTTGATATTGTAGTTATGGTAATGTAAAAAAGAAAAGGTTCTGAGCTGGGGGAGGTGAAACCCCTCTTGAAACAGTAACTCCCTGCAGTGTTACTGTGTGCAGGCAGTGGATCACAGTCTGTCCAGATCATCTCAGGGCTCTGGAATTTCTTATGCTTTGAACTCTGCAGCCTGGAACACTGCTTTGCTTTCACTGCTTTGTGCCACCTGTAAAATCACATTTGTCAGGAGGTGAAGTGAGTGTATGCCAGGAGGTTTTTAGTACATTCAGTAAAACACCAACTAATCTGTATAAAGGGAATGCAATTTTATATTGTGAGATAGAAAACTTAGGGCACAAACCCCAAACAAACTCGTTGGGACCTCATTCTGCTCTGTTAAGGGAAAAACTCCCAGGTGCCCATTTCTGTGGGCTGCTCATTGATACTGATCAGTGTTTTTTCTTTCCTCCTTCATTCAGGATATACGACTGCAATCCTGAACAACCAAATATATTCCAGGTGGAGCAGCTGGAACGCCTGCAGAGAGAAGTGCCAGAGTTAAAAAGCTGTGTGCATCCCCTGGGCAGCCACTTCAAATCCATGTAAATGCCATCAGTTACCTGCTAGAGAAAGCTGTAGATAACTTGGAGAGTGCTGAGATGCAAAAAGGACTAATTTTAGGCAGAATGCTGTTTTGTATCTGTAGAATTTTCACCATTGGGATAGTTCTGTCTATGCTTTCAGGTTTTTTTTTTTGTTTGAATTTTAAGTCCTCAAATAGCAATAACTGTGTTCCTCCTTCCTAACAGTCCTTAGTAGAATATCAAATAATGTTAAAATATTCAGCCAGTTATTGTTCCAATTTACATGTACAGTTTTAACTTTCTCCTCAAATCTTGAAAATTATCACTGGGGCTTTTAAAAAACCCAAAAATTAAGCAGTCTTAGTAGTGAAAGACTAAGAAACTAAATTGTAGAGAAATTACAATCATGTGATACTGGATATGCTGAACATTTGTTTTGATTTTGATTTTACTTACAGGCTGACAAGCTGTAGCATTTATCTGACAGCAGGAAGTTAAGAGAGTGATTTTAAGATCCACATAAATAGAGCTGGCCTAGAAAAAGATCTGAAGGAACAGGTACCTCATGTAGATGTATTTGCACTGGTAGATCCACCTGTACAAAGCTCTGTGCCATTTTAAAGTATTTATTTCCTTTTTTTAGCAAACTGCAGCTCATTTCCCCCCATCCCTCATTGGACACTCAGGCTGTGCTGCCTTTGTTCCTCAGCTCTCAGCTCAGTGGTGCAGAGCCCCTGCAGTCAGGGAGGGGAAAGCACCAGAACCCCACACAGGCCTGCTGAACTTCCCACATGTTGCTAGAATAATGCTGAAACAGAATTTACAGTGACACCTTCAGTGGTGTTGAGGATCTTCTTACACAGTAACCTTAACGAGCAGAGTGTGTGTGCCCTGCACAAACCCTACAGAAATGCATGCTTTATCTATTAAGCATGAAACTTTAGGTGTTTGCTGAGGTCCTTGCATCTTTATGGTGCTAGTTTTTGTGTTGAAGGGTGCAAGGACCAACCAAGAACTTCATCTCCTTTTGCCTGAGGAGCCACGAGCCTGTCACCAACTCATTCTGGAGAAGAGGCTGCCCCAACGTGGTTTGTCTGACTCACATAATGCAAGCTTCTGTCTTCTGCAGGACTTCTGGCTTTTACCATGGAGCAAGAAATCACAGCTGTACTGAAATCAGATAATCAGTGTTCTGTTGGCTGGTATCTCTCCTCTGTAATTTATTACAAAGTCCTAGTTTAGAGTTCTTAATAGATAAGTGATGCATGTCCCCTTCTGCTCCTGACACTGCAATCATGCCAACACAACAGCTGTTCACTTTCTACTGAAGTGTTAATGTATCATAAGAATGGGAAATATTTATTTTTTTTTCTCTTGTAAATTGACAATGAAAACAATAGTATGTACTATATTCTTTATATTCAGTCATTGCTGCATTTAGAACTGATTGTACAAAGAGTAAAGCCATTGCAAATAAGTGCTTGAGCCTGCACTGCTGAGCAGTTTGAAACAGCTTGTTTTGATTTTGTGCATTTTAGTATTTAAAGTATGTTTGTCCTGCACAAACAGCACAATAGTGAGTAGGTTATCTGGAAGCCTTCTTTTATTAAAAAAGAAAAAACAAACAAAAATGCAAGACTATGCTAAACAAACCTGGAAGTGTGTGAGCTGTGTTTTTGACAAGGGGTGTGGGGGCACTGAACCAGAATCTTGGCATCAGGAACCTTGATATATTCCTAATATAAATCCTAATCTATTTTAATTCTTAAAATTTTTTTTTCTCAATTTTTTCCCCTCATTTGTGTGTACCCTGTGGGATCCTCCTGACAGGTCTTGAGGGCTTTGCTGCCCCATTCCCAGCAGAGTTTGTGTCACTGGCCATGAATGAAAAACCTCCAGCAGCTGCTCCCCCAGAGAAGGGCCTGGAAGAAAGAGCCAGTGCTGGGCTGTGCCTTTCTTTTGGAACCCATGAGCTGCACTGAGGAGATTCACTTTCCCTCCAGAATCCACCAACTGCTCCCACTGAAGGTGCCAGGGCAGAAAAGATGCTGGCTTTTCCCTTCCCCATGTCACCCTGGGCACTTCCCAGACAATTCCATGTGCTCTCACCCTGCCTCAGAAAGCCAGAGGGGCAGATCTGAAGTCAAAAGTGTCCAGCAAAATGTGCCGGGACAAAAAGAAATACATTTATTTTGGAAGGCAAGCAGCTGTCCCCAGTGTTCATGGGGCAGGTGAGAGGCACCTGCTTTCTTCCATGGCCCTTCCTCTCCCAGGGGGGCTCTGCACCAAAATTTGGGTGCTGCCTCCAATGCTGGATCCATCCACCAGGGACTGCTGTAACACAGAGAGTTCTGTCCAAGGAGCTGTTGCTGCTTTGTGCCTCCCTGGGGCAGCACCTGCACCACCAACGCTGGGCTCAGGTGCTTTCCTTGGCAAACAGAGGCATCCTCATCCTCTTCCTGGAGCTCTTTCAGAGAAACCTTTCCAGAACAGAGAGCTCTCAGTGGTTTTTACCTCCCTGTCCTGCCATCCTTTTCTTCCAGGTGGCCAGCACCTCAAGGACAAGGCTGAATCAATGACTGCTTTATTTAAATTGGCAATGATTAGATGAACGTGTCAAAAAGGATAAAAATGCAAAGTGGCAAAGCAGCAGCCTGATCAGGATTAAAGCTGCTGGTGCAGGGCTCTATGGATTGCACCAATAATAGAGCCAGATTTGTAACTATTAAATAGAGATTGATGTTACTGTGCCATGTCCCTGAGCATGGGAAGGTCTCTCTCTCACCTCCAGAGGGAAGGCTCTTCATGCATCTGAAGGAGATGTGCTGGGAGGTCTGGGAGGGATCTTTTGGAGTAGGAACAGGTTCCTTGTCCAGCAATAGATTCTGTTTGTGTCAGGTGTTGCCAGTTCCTTTGGTTTCTGCTCAGAGCTTTGCTCTCACATCCCCAGCAGGCTCCTGCCCACCTCAGTCAGGAGGAGCACCTTCATGAGGGGCCTGATTTAGGAGGGTTTGCTCCAGCTGCCCCCAGCATTCTTCACCACTGACCCCAGTGTTCTGCCAAACCCCCTGGTTTTTAATCCATCACCACCAATTCCTAAATAAGACAAAGAAAGGGTTCTCTAAAGCTGTCCCAGCCCTTCCCCATGGGACAGCCCCAGTGCCCCTGCCCCTCTCACAGTGCAGTTGTTTGTTCCTGTGTGGTCCCAGGAGCAGCAGAGCTTCATCTCTGTCCTTACAGAGGCAGGGGACCCCTCTGTGTGTGTCCCACTGCTCCCAGCTCCCCCTCTTTGCTGCCTGCTTTCTAGCTCTGCCTCATGCCCAAATTTTCATCCATTCTGTGTAGCTGTGTCACCTTAGGGCACATGGAATGTCTTCAGAGAAGTGGGAAATCAGGAGGATGCAGCAAAAACGCTCTCCCACCTTTGGAGAAGTCATGAAAATCAGCACGGACTCTGCATTGAAGTGAGAAAAAAGAAAGGTGGCATTATCTACTTGCATTTTTTTTCTTCAATAGACCTGTAAGAGCTCCAGGTCTGGGTGAGAGGCATCCATCCCTTCAGTGCCCCACCAGCACTTGGTTCTGTCCTTGCTCTGCCATGTCACTGCCCCTAAATTCATCTGCTTATCAAAAAAAAGCATTTGCCCAATTTTTCTGATGTTGCACCTCCTCCACTCACCTGCCTCGCTGCTTTCTCCAAGGGACACTTGTCACAGTCTTCCCTTCTTAAACAACAGTCCTTCCTTAGCACTTTTTGGCCTCAGCTTCTGGAGTTGTGTGTGGTTTTTTTGCTGTGTGCCCAAGTGTGTTAAAAATGAGTCAATATTCCATATGAAGAAGGGCAATGACTTGCTCCCATGGACTGCAGGCAAAAAGGAAACATTTCAAAAGAGAAATGCTTGGGGAGTTTCATCATTTCAGGTCCTTTGTGTTACCTTTGGCATTTCCCATCTCCTCCTGAGCTGAGGGAGGTGGTTTGATTGTCCTCATCCCTGGATGTCCGTGAGAACTCTTTGCCCCATGTCACATCCTCCTTGGCCACCAGCCCCGCTGTTGTCCCCTGCTGTCACCCCTCAGGTGTGTGTGGCCCCTGTGCACTGAAAAGGGGGACGTGGTGCTGCCCAGGTGGGTGGCCCAGGTGTCCCCTCAGCTGCCACCGCGGTGCCACCCAGCCCTGGCCGGGCTCTGCTGCCGGCGCCCCGGGGCTGCAGCTCCCAACGCCTCCCCCATGTGACTGCAGGTGACCGGCTGGGCCACACCTGTGCCACTCACAGCTGTCCTCAGCTGTCAGCGGGCACCAAAGCCACCGCAGCAGGAAGGGGACAAAAGGAGGAAGGAACCAGAGCAGGAAGGGGAGGAAAGGAGGAAGAGAGAGAGAGGAGAGGTGAGGAGGAGTGAGGAGCGTTCAGCATTCAGCACTGATCGTCGCCGCGCCAGAGCTTCCCGATGTCCTCCTCCACCTCCAGCAGCACCTTGCCCAGCGGCCTGGCCGTGCTCACCACCTTCCCAGATGTGCTCTTCATCCCCGAAATCGTGAGTGCTGCCTGCTCCCGGGGGGCTGTGCCTGCAGGGTGGGTTTGCTGCAGGTGGAAGGGGTGACATTGTCCCTGAACACCCTGAGCCTCACGGGGCTCGGGAGAACCTCCGGGCGTCAGGCTCTGCAGCTCTGCTTCAGCCTGCAGCGGGATTTTCCCGGTGCCTTTTAAAAAGTGATAATTTCCCTAAAAAAGTGATAATTACCCTAAAAGCCCGGCGGGGGTAAAGCCGGGTGCCGAATTGAGCCGGGTGACTGAGAGGAGGGTGATTTGAGGGGATGGTACGGCAGAGGATGAGGATGAGCTGCTGGCTCGGAGCAGGGCTCGGGGCGAGCTCAGGGAGTTGTTTTGCAGCAGCGAAGAGCCCGGGGCTGTGCTGCTCCATTCCCGAGCCCCGGGTGCGGAGCTGCTGGACCTGGGCGTGGGGGAGCGAAGGGTGAGCAAACACCTTGTAACTCCTTTCCACATTGTAACTTCATTGAGCAGAGGGAGATCGTATTCTCAATGGTTTTGCACGTGTGGTTAGAGGCGTTTGCTCCGAGCAGAGGTTACTGTACAAGGTCTCAGCTTGAACCTTTTCTGGGTGTCCTCTGCCCCACTCACCAAACGTGATCTTGAGAGCTTGGGAGGCTTTTTTTCTACATTCTGAGTGCTTTGGTCCAGCTCTGAAAGCTCTGGCTGGCTGTTGTAGGGTGGCATTCACATTATTTCATGCTAAAAACTCCAGCTTTGTCATCTGCCACCAAATCCTTTCCTGCCACCCAGCCTGGCCCACACTCCTGGGATCGGCTGTTTGTAATCCCTGTCTCCAGGGGATGTGGAAGGGAACTCGCTGCAAGGAGCACGCTGTCCCTGGGTTGGGGTAAGCCCTGGAAATGTGCATCCTGCAGGCCCAGGAACCACCCAGGAAGGAGGAATGCTGCGTGACTGGCTTCCTCCATCCCTGGGCTGTGCAGCCCAGTGACCTCTGCTGTGTACAAAGGAGGTGGCTGCCTTGAATCACGGCATTCTCAGGGATAAAGGGTTTCTCATTCCTTGGTGGGATCCCAGGTTGCCTGCCGAGATGGCAACAAAACAAAACAAAATTGGCATTTGAAATGCTCAGTTGTGAAATTTGCAGGAGATCCTCCCTGCAGCTCAGACGATTGCCACGTTTGCATGGGCTGATTAAGAGCTACCATTTTTAATCCGTCAAGCTCAGTTTAATTTTTGTAATTTATTTAATTTGAAGAATTTCTGCACATATGGATACACAGATCAATGTGGAAAAGGAGCTGAAAGAAGCTGAAAGCAGATATATTTGCTTTGTAAAACTATTTAAAGGATAATTTTTTCTTAGACTGCTGTCCACATCCTGCTGTGAGTTATTGAAAACTCTCAGTCATTTCTTGCTTTTAATGAGCCTTTGCCATAAAACCAAAGTCAATAATCAAACCATGTCAAACAGACTTTTCTGAGTGAGTAAGCACAGCCTGCAGGAAGGAGAGATGGTGAGTGGTGGGGCATGAGCTGTGGCACTTCCCTCCCAACCTCACATCTCACCCTCATTTGTGCTGGATTAATGGAGCAGCCATAATGCCTTCCCCCAGGATTTTTGGCTGCCACACACTCATTTTGTCAGCACACAGGTGAGCTGGGTTTGACACTGATCTGACACCTGGGTGCGAAGCAAACACCCCTGTCCTAAACCAGCCTCCCTGCTCATTAAAGCCAGCCCTCAGCAGGGTCTGCAGCAGCCTCCTGAGTGGGGAAGGCTGTGAGAGGCAGCAGGAGGCAGAGCAACAGTGAGGAATTATTTTTTGTCAGAATCAGTGGCAGATGCTCCCAGTTAATGCCCAATTTCAAGTGGAGCCTGGGTAGAACAGAATCAACCAAATTTTATCCCACGCTCACCCCGTCCCCTGCTCTGACTTGACAGATCTTTGGGGGCCTGGTGTGGATCCTGGTGGCATCCTCCAGGGTGCCCGAGGCCATGCTGCAGGGCTGGGTGATGTTTGTCTCCGTGTTCTGCTTTGTCATGACCATCTCCCTGCTGTGCCTCTACTTCTGCGGGGCCCACGGCGGCGGCAGCGGCTGCTGGCTCACCTTGGTACGTCCCTCCAACCAACCCCGAGGGGCTCCCTCCCTGCACGGCTGTGCCCTGCACTGCTGGGCGTGGCTGTGTGTGACCCTTCAGCGTGCTCCTCTGTCCCCCAGGATGTCATCTGCCAGGAGACAGCGGCGCTGTTCTACCTCAGCGCTGCCGTGCTGGAAGCCTACATGACCTACAGCCTGGGCAGGCTGTTCCCAGGCCAGGAGTACAGGGAGAACATTGCTGCCGTGGTGAGTGCCTGCAGCAGGGCACCAGTGCAGCACCTCTGCAGCGGCCTCAGGGGCAGATCCAGCGCTTTGGGAAAGGGGGATGGACACTGGTGGTGGTCTCACACAGGTAGCAGTGGGGGTTTTTTTTTGGAGGGGAAGAGCTTTTGCCTGGGCTCCAGGAACCTCTCCAGTGGAAAGGCAATCAGGCAAGGCAATGAACTCACCCAAGCCACAAGCAAGGAGAGGCAGAAGGCTCTTTGCCCAGATGAATTCCAGCAAGCTTTATGCCAGGATGCTGAAGGGAATCTGGATGCCAAAGAGGGCTAAGATGTGCTTGGCTCTGCTTTAAATATGGTTTTGGGCATCCAGTGACCTTGGGGAACAGAGGTGGTGCAAGGGACAGGTGAGGCCAGTGACCTGTGGGGGAGATGGGGCTGGTCACTGGGGTACCAACAATGGGATACCAGGGAAAGAAGAAACCAGGGGGGATTTGGGCTTCACAGGCCTTGCAGGAGAACCTCCATGGCAATCTTGCCAAAGCCAGACCTTGGGCGTGACCTCTGATGATTCTAACTCCACACAGGGATGTCCCCAAACAAGGGATAGCTCAGGAGGGGTGTGCTCAGGGCTGCAGGGGCACTGAGCAGCACAGAAGTGACTGACTGCCTGCCTGCTGTGGTTTTTTTCCCCCCAGGTGTTTGCATTCGTGGCCACCCTGGTGTATGTGATCCACCAGGTGTTCTCACTGTGGCGGTGGAAATCCTCCTGAGAGCCTGAGCCAGCCCAGGAACAACAACTGCTGCGTCCAGCCTGGGTTTGGGGTTTGTTGGTTCATGTGTAGCTATAGACAAGCAGCTTTTTTTTTTTCTGTGGGGTTTGGTGTTGGAGATGAGGAGCCTGCCAGAGAAAGGAATATCCTCACACAAGTTTCCCTTCAGGATCTTACAGGCTGGGTGCAGTTTGATGCTGGGGCCAAAATAATAATAATAAAAAAAAGCCATCCAGCTTTAAAAAACATATTATATTTGGGTTCAAAGGGCTAAAATATTCTGTGTCCAGGGTTGTTACTGGTATCAGGGGAAAAGCACAAGTGTGAAACTCATTTTAATTGCTGTGTGCCCATTTAAGTCTGTTTCCTCCCCTAAAGCCACTGCACAAATGAATATCTCCATGCAGTTTTCGGAAATGCTGAGCAATGGGGACAATCTTTAACCCAGCCCAGGAGCAGTGTGGGTCCCTGCAGCTCCTGGGGGGGGTGACTCCTGACACCAGGAATTAGCTCTGCCTTCCATCCCCTGCAAAACACAGCCTGGAGGGGCCCAGCTGGCCGGCCGTGGGAGAACTCTTGGGGTGATCAGAATCAAATCCTCAATGAGCAGAGGTGCAATCAGCTCCTGCTTCTGGTGAAAGGCTGCTGTCTCACAGTGTGTCACTAATAAAGATGGGTTTGCTGGGATTTTGGCAATGGGTGAGTCCTTGCTGCTGTTTTTTTTGCCTTTGCTGCCCCCAGGCACAGCCCCAGGGCTGAGTGAGGGGCTGTGTGCAGCTGCCTGCTGGGGTTAAACCATGCCAATGAATTAACTGAAATGGGGTTTTACACCCAGCAAAGGGAGGTTTTCATCCTGGTAGAGGGGCCTAAAAAACAGCCAAATTATCTCTTCCAGCTTTTTGGGGCAAAAAATTCTTCCATTTCAAGTCTGAAGCTCCTGGATAACAGCAAGGACTAGAGGACAAGAGGGAAATAAAAGTTGACTTGGAGGCCTCTCCATTGCTTCATTCCAGGGAAACTTTTGACCTGTGACCACGGGTTTGGTTTGAAGATTTTTAATTGCAAACTAAGGAAAACATTCGTGGGGTGTTTTTTTTTTCCTTGCAGAAAACCAGCCTGACTCGTTTTGCTTGTGTTACTGTGACAACAGGGAACTGGTTGTAACAGAGGTGGGAAGAGAAAGAAATCCCTTTTCAGAGCAGGGAGGGAACTCAAAGCCACTCTGGACAATGGCACAGGGCTCTGAAGTCCAACATCCACCTGCTGAAACTGGTTCCACCCTGCCATCATCATGGGGTGTGTGTGGGGGTGTTGGTGCCCAGGCTCTGCTCACACCCCTGAGTGTGACACTGGAACACAAAGATGCCCTTTCTGCTCACAAAGCAGAGCTGCAGCCCTGCCCTGGGCTGAGCTGTCTCTGCTCCTGCTGCACCCAGTGCCCAGCACTGTCCCCACACCCCAGTGCCTGGTGGCCACCACATTCACATCCCATGCCTTGGCACAGCCCCAAGCTCACTCCTCCTGCCTTTACTCTGCCCTTTCCTTCCTCCCCTGGCCCTCCACAAACCAGCTCACACCAGTCTGCACCAGTGCCCCCTGCGTGTCCTCCTGTCCCCACCCTGTTTGCTGAGTGCCTTTCCCCCCAGCACAGCACAGCCCAGCCCTGCTGGAAGCTCTGGGGAGGAGCAGCTGGGATAGAGACACTCTGGGGAGTGCCCCAGGGGCTCTGGGGAGGGCCAGCAGGGATAAAGACACACTTGGGAGTGCCCCAGAGAGCTCTGGGGAGGAGCAGCTGGGACAAAAACACGCTTGGGAGTGCCCCAGAGAGCTCTGGGGAGGAGCAGCTGGGACAAAGACACACTTGGGAGTGCCCCAGAGAGCTCTGGGGAGGAGCAGCTCGGATAAAGACACACTTGGGAGTGCCCCAGAGAGCTCTGGGGAGGAGCAGCTGGGATAGAAACACACTTGGGAGTGCCCCATGAGCTCTGGGGAGGAGCAGCTGGGATAGCGACACTCTGGGGAGTGCCCCAGAGAGCTCTGGGGAGGAGCAGCTGGGATAAAGAGACTCTGGGGAGCAGCAGGAGGGATAAAGACACACTGGGGAGTGCCCCACACAGCAGCAGGGATAAAGACACTGGGGAGTGCCCCAGGGAGCTGCTCCCAGCCTGCCCCAAAAATATGGAGCTGCTCCATCCCTGCATTTGCTCAGGAATTCCCAGATCCCCCCAGACTGGTATCCCCCCGTGGCTGGGATTCCCTTGCAGATGGCACTGGATGGAGCAGCCCATTTAAAAAGCCACAATTGAGGCTTTTTGGGTTGTTTTTTTTTTTTTTTATCAGAGCATGTCCAAGTCCCATTCACACTGCAGAAACACTGAGCCCTCTGTGCCCTGCAGCCAGCACCAGCTTTCATCTGGTTGTGTAAGTGGGATTCTCATCCCTGCTCTTCCCCAGCAGGACAAGGAGGGCTGCAGGCAGCAGCTGCAGAGAGCAGCCAATTACATGCTGGTTAAAGCAATCTGAGCACTTGGAGGCAGGCAAAGGCCTCAGTTCCTATTAAAAACAAGATTCATTAACTGTGCCCAGATTGTGATCTTGGTTGCTCTTGCTTCACTGAGTGGTTTAACCACCATGTTAAACTGCTCTCCAAATATTTGCATATTGGACACCTTGCCTGCAGCAATGCACTGAGTTAGGAGAACTCCCATCTTCTCCTGGATTGCAGGAGAAGCATTTGATTTTTAACAGGAAAGTGTGGCCAGCTCCATGGCAAATGAAGGAGTTTCCCATTTTGCAGCCAGCTCTGCCTGTGAGTGATGAGCAACCTGTGTCTGGGTAAAACAGCTACACAAGCCCCAGTGCTCACAGGAACAAACCTGTGGGGACAGGAAAGCCACAGAAGATTGATTTTATCAAGGGCCCTAAGCCCAAGAGCAGAGATGGCAGCTGAGTGTGAGCACACGTTCCCCAGCAGCAGCTTCATGTGCTGGTGACAAGGGACTCTGCAATCTGAACACCTGGAAATGCCCAGTGAATGCACATCTGGACTGAGCTGGCAAACAGCAAATGAACCCTCATCCCACTGCTCAGCAGGCAGGGCCTTGCAATTACAATTTTCATTGCAGGAGTGAGATAAAACTCAATTCTGTCTGTGTACACACAACTGCACTGAAATCAGTGTAACACTNAATTTCTGTCTCTGTACACACAGCTGCTGTCTTTAGAAACCTGCACTGAAATCAGTGTAACACTCTGCTCCTAAATGTCTTTAACCCCTGAACTCCAAATGTGAACTCTCAGGCTGGTATTGAAGGATTTCCAAGGTATTTTTCTCCCATAAAACAAGAGGTGGCCCAAACATCTTTTGGCATTTGGGGAAGTGCCATGAGAGGCACTCAGAGATTGGGAGGCAGTATTTGACCCCTGAGCCTCAGCACTGAGGGTGCACACATGAACCCCACTGCTGCTGCTGCTCCAGCAGCTCCCAGACCAGCACCTTGCAAAACAAAACAAATGACCAAAACAAACCCAAATAAATCCACTCTGATGATTCTTTATTGCTTCCACAATCCTGTGTTTTCAACAGTTTCCCAAGAGCTCGTGAAGGAAACAAGGGAGCTCTCAGTTACAGACCATCCTCTGGAAGGAGTCAGTGCATGCTGGAAGCCAGAGACACCTTCACTGCCTGTTCCAGCTGAACATTCCCACTGGGACAGTGCTCAGGGGAACGTGGCAAAGCAACCAGTGCCCCAGGCTGGCACCAGAGAGCTCCTGCTGCCCTCCCCTCAAGGCCTGAGCCGGGCTTTGCTGGGCTGGGCACACAGCACCGTCAGCAGGCCGCCCTCCTGACACCTACCCAGGGAGATCTCTGCATTCCCTGGGCTTCCTTCACCTCCCTCCACTCCAGCTTGGTGTTTGGGACCTCATCCTCGGGCTCAGGCTCCTCTCTGACAGGGCCCTGGGGCAGGGCCACCACGATGGGCAGGGGGCCCTGCTCCTCCCGGAACTCCACCACGAAGAGCTTCTTCTGCTCTGCCAGCTGCTGGTGAGTCACCTGCACGGGGCAGGGCAGAGAAAAGCACAGCAGTGATGCACACAGGGCCTTCAGCTCAGCCCAGAATCCCTGGGGGATGTGGGGCAGGGGGAAAAGCACCTCCAGGAGGGAATTTCCTACTGAGCGGGTTAAGCGATGTGTAAATGGAGTGACTTTGCCAGGGTTTATCTGACTGGGTGAAAATGCAGATACAGCCAGAGCTCAGAGATACTGATCAGCCCTCCAGAGAGGAATATCCTGCTCACTGACATGCCTGCTGGCATGCCAGCACCATTTTTGTGTCTTTATGTGGACATAAATCCTGCTGTGACAACAGGGAACCAAACCCAGCCCCAAAGGTGTCCCCTGCAGACCCCGGGCACAGTCACACCCAGCTCCACCAAACTGGGCTGATTTTGTTTGCTCTTTGCAAGATTGCCTCATTTAAAGCCTGGAATATAAAGAATTTCCCCACAAACTATTCCAACATCCTTCTGTCCCCACAGCTAGGGGCCACTGGGACTGCACCCACCTGCAGGCTCAAGCCTCTGAAGAGAGCTCTGGTGATGTTGATCAAGTTTCTGGAGCCAGTGACCTTGGCATACATGTCCTTGATGCCAATTAGCCTGCAGAGGGTGATTATGGCTCTGTGGCAATGCAGACCATACCCTGAGGGGGGAAAAAAAAACCCCAGCATAAATGAGGTTTGTGTAAGCACACAACCTGCTCAGGAGAGAGCACTGAGATCTGTGGTTTGAATCACCCCAGTGTGTCAGAACACATCAGGTGTTACAGGTGGCTGTGCAGAGGCATCACCTCCCTGCTCCTGGCCCAGCAACTGGAATTAATTTCATTTTGTCATCATTTTAGTGGCACAGACACATTTCAAAATCCAATGATCCAATCAGCTCCATTGCATAACTCCTAGATTATTGGCATTAATTGCAAACACCTCCTTAGACTTGCCAGGTTTTAATGGAGGAGTTATTTCTTGTGAAGAGCTCACTTTTAGCTCCAGGTTTGTTTCACATGGCTTAGCTCTGGTGAGGTTTAAAAACTGCAGGACAGTCTTGCTGCTGCTGCTGAGTAAAGGGCACAGAAAAGGAATTCATCCAAATGCTGCAGAAAAAGGCTGGAATGCTCATTTTAGTGAGGTTATCTCATTGGAGACCCTGCCAATCAGGAAACTGAGGGAGAAAGGGGAAACCAGAATGAAAATACACAGATAGATCTGAAAAAAAAAAACCCAAAGAGACAAGGAAGAGAAAGAACCACCCCCTGAGTGATGAGGAAACTTCAGGTGCCACTTCCAGGGAGATCAAACTGAGCTCACAATCACTGAGGCTGTAAAGAAAGTGAGCCCTGGAGAGGGAGGGGTGTGAGAATTCACAGCTCTGTCCAAACCCAGAGTGGCTGCAGCAGCAGGAGCAGGGAATGCACACCCAGGCAATGCAGAACTGAGGGAATTCCTCTGAGGAAGAGGGAGAGAGAGCAAAATCCCAATTTCCAAGTCAGCAACAGAAGGCATTTCTAAAGAAAAATTACTGATCCTTTTCAGCAATTAAAGCATGGCAGACTGGGCACTACATAAGTTCAAGTTCACCAATTAAATACCAGCCAGTAA
The DNA here is from genome assembly GCA_013398995.1 of Alaudala cheleensis. Lineage (NCBI taxonomy): Eukaryota > Metazoa > Chordata > Aves > Passeriformes > Alaudidae > Alaudala > Alaudala cheleensis. The sequence goes on from VWYE01002591.1 coordinate 19,319, forward strand.
TTACTAAAACTTCAGAATTTAGACTTCTTGAATTACCTTTGTTTTGTTTCTTCATGCGGATTTTTGTCCTTTTAAACTTCGCAGAAATGTCGTGGTAAACTGGAGAGGGGGATAAAAAAAAGGCATTACAGAGGAATTCTTCCTTCTAGAAAAGCTTCAGCTTGTACCCTTCCCTTTCTGAACTGTGAAGTTGCTTTTCCTCTCCCCTGACTTCTTCAAAGAGGAGGATTAGTCTAGGTAAATTTCTGGAATAGATTATGAATGTTGAAATCCATATGAATACCCTGTTACTACTGAAAAAGAGGGAGCTGTGCCTCAATTAGCCTCATTAGGGTTTGAGTTGAGCTCACATGATACAATTTAACTCACATTGCTTTAATAATCTGGTTTTTAACCTAGGATTTCCCCACAGGCATCAGCATTCCTGGGTTTTCCAGGGAGCACTTACAATGCATCCCATCAGAAAAACTTGATTTTACATTTTTTGGGCTTTGCAAGGAGCTGCAGCCAGTCCTGGCTGCCACATTCAGTGAAAGAACAATATTTCAGTGCTGGCACTGGAACAACAATACTTACTTGTGTGGTTCTGGTACAGGTCTATGAAGTGCAAGGAGCTTATTGCTTTATTCTTTGCCTAGAGAATAAAAGCAAAAAACAGTTTTCTCCTTGAATTCTTCTGACAAAGCATGTGCAATTTGCCCTAATTCAGTTAATGAGATATCAATTATCCACTTCTCTGGACTTGGCAGAGAGTCCAGGACTGGGTGGTCCTAAAGGGCTTTTCAAACTTAAATAATTTAGGATTATCTGTGTCAAGACAGAGCAAACACATGGACTTACTTCTTTGCAAAGACTACAAAATATGCTGATTACTGGGAAATGATAAGTGTAGGCATGAATTATTTGTAATCAAACAAAAAGAAGTCATCAAGAAAAAAATAAAATCAATCAACATACTTTCCTTAAAGCATTGGTCCTGTCACCTGCCTTCCCTATGGCAAAGCCTGCAAGACAGAGAGAGGCATTTCATTGCTGAGAAACAGATGATGTTCAGAAAGAAAAGTGGAAAAAAAACCCAAAGAACTTCCCCCAGCCACGTTTGGCATTTCCATTCCCACTCCAGGGCACAGATCACACTCAGAGAAAACCACAGACAGTTCAGGAGTGATGAACACCCAACATCTGGATGCTTGTTGTCAAAGGGCAAAAATGAGGCTTCAGCTGTTTTTGTGTGCTTGACCAAACTTTGTTTCAAACAATTGGGTAGTGGTGAGTGCTTCAGACAAAAGAAACTGTCCACTGTTTGAAAATAAAGAAGCAAAGAGCCTGGGACAACTTCAGCTCCATCATTTGGGACATCTGGATGACACTGACACCACATTCCATGGAGCAGCTCTCCAAAGAAGAGGCAGGAGGAATTTCTTCAGGGTCACACAAGAAAACCTTCACAAACCTCCCTCCACTCCCAAGCAAAACCCCTTCAATCTTCCACCTCAGCTCAGCAAAACTCTGGCTGAATGAATGCAGCTGCCTCTTCAGAGCTCCCACAACAGAAGCCACCACCAGATGCTGTCAATAAATCGATTGTGCATAAATCAAATGCCCAGAAATGAATGCACACACCTGCAGCCCCTTTGCCATTGCCAACAGCCACCAAGGCACGCACTGATTTCTTCCTGCCTTCCTTTGCCTTCATACAGAACACATTTCTCACCTGAAGGAGAACACAACACAAAGCTTCTGGGGTTTTGTCAGTTTTTCTATATTTTTTTTATTTTTAACAGAGGTTTTTTTTCCCCAAAAAAGGCATTGGAGACCTTTAGAATCCACTTGAGGTATCTGTGCTTTGTCAGTGCAGCTGCAGTGGCTTCAAGGCTTTGTTTATATATTGAACTAAATTATTATTTAAATAGAGGCACAGAGTTTATATGCAGTAATTATATATAAAGCATAAAAAGACAACACACAGCATCTATAAAAATCCCTTCCCCTAGCTGTAATTCTTCAGCAAGCTGCTCTGGCTGTAGTGTTACACATCTGAAAATTAGAAAATTATTAGGTTATTAGAAAATACTTGGTCATGGTTTGAACATGCTTACTGAAATTCACCATAAAAATCAAAAAAATAAAATAAAAAACCAACCAAACAAAAAAAAAAAACCCAAACCAACAACCCCCCCAAAATTCCAGTGCCTTCACTAGGTACAGATTGTGGTTAGGGTTTCAAAACCTTCACCTTGCTTTCATTAAAATAAAGATGCTGTTTAATTCAAGGTGCCCACAGGAGAGCACTCTGAAGAAACATCAGCCCTGCCAACTGCTTATTCCAAGCAATTCTTCTTTCCTCAAACTCACAAAGAGAAGCTGAGAAGCCACACCCCATGAGATGACAGTGCCTGTGGAAAAGGGCTATTTAGAGAAAATGCAGAATAATGATGGAAGGAGAGGGAGTGGAGCAGACTCATCTCCCCAGGAGCATCAAGAGAAGACTATTTTTGCTTTGCACACACACTTTTATCTGCTGCTGCCAATCTCAGCAGGCACCTGTACAAAAATAGAAAGAGAGGATGTGATGGTTGTAGAAAACTGCTCATGGATTGCTCCTCTCCCTTTCCAGATTGTGGCAATAAAGACACACACAAGGAGTGTGGGAGCCCCTCTGGGTGCTCCTGGAGACCCCTGAGGGAGATCCAAAGGTCTTGGGACAAAGCCAAAAATACCTCTGCCTTTGATCTCACCCCCTGGAAAAAGCTGCCAAAGATGGGGGAAGAAATGCAAGCCACAAGAGTTTAATTAGCATCATTATTAATATGTCACAGGGTGAAAAGGAGCATTTTTAGATTTTAATATATCAGTAAAAAGGGGCAAAGATGGAGGAATTTGGGTGGGTCTGCTCCCTTTTCCTGGTTCTTCTTCCCCTCCATCTCTGCAGTGGGTTGAAGTAAAGTTTCACTGTCTAACATGGATCATAGTTATTGGTATTTGAAAGAAAACATTGTTAACATAATTTAGGTTATAAATGTTCAGGAACCGTTGTGGGAGGGCAGATTTTTGCTTTTCTGGCTTCCTGCAAACTTCACACTGGACAGACAGAACTTTCAGAGGTAAGAAAAGAATAAACAAATCTTCAAAGACAACTGCACAGCCTCCAGCTCTCTTTGGAACTCTGTTAGTTACTCTCAGGGCACAAAAAACACCTGAAAACAGCTGAGAGAAAAGCAGGCTAATTCCTGCTGCTCTGACTTAGCAAAGGCTTGGGAAATGATTGCAAGGCCAATATAAAAGCAGTAAAAAAAACCTCTTCCAAGTCCCAGGGAAGATTTGCAATGCTTACCTCGATGACTCTTGCTTCAAAATCTTCATAAGTTTCTGTGGGGAGAAGAAGAAGAGGCTGTTACATTTCCTGGTGTTACTGCCATGGAGCTGGGATTTAGAAAGCAAGAAGTACCAAAGGTAAGAATAATTTGAACCAGCAATCAGATCACTTGAATTCCAATAGGGAAAGCAGCAAAGTGTAACTGCCTTCTTCCCTAAATACTGCTCCGGAGCTGCAGATAAACCTCAAATTTCACCTGTACAGAGCAAAAGCTAAGGGAGAGGAAGCAGGTAATATGTTTTCTTACCTCCATTAGGACCAGGGTCAGGAGGATCCAGAAGGATTCCTCCCCAGCACTTCCCACTCCATCCTCCCTTTCTCTTTATTTTGATTTTCTTTTTCTTCTCCCATGTATCTCTCTGCTGAATGATTCCAGTCTGGATTCTCTCTCGTTCTTCTTTCTTTCTTTGGGCAACCTCCTGCACTTGCCCAGTTTGCAGCACAGGGGCATTCAGGCCAGGCCAGAGGAAACCAGAACGTCCTAAAAAAATATAACAGAGAAAATGATGCTTTGCTCCAAATCAGGATTGCAACTCTGCTCTCAGGAAAATGCAGCAAAATGGAAAATTCTCACATATTTCAAATGTGTTTTGTGATGCAGAATTGTTACCTGAAAAAGCAAACCCAACATGAAATAATCATAGCAAGATTTTTTTTGTTTAAAGATAAAAATATCTCAAGCAGTTCTGACATCACAGAAAGGAAATTTGTCCACTTATGAAATGAAGAAACAAGAAACACTAAACACAAGACATCTTCAGCTTTGAACCTACCTTCACCAATCTCCTGGCCTCTGTTGAGATTCTTCCTCAGCTTCTTCTTCCTTTTCTTTCCTCTTCCTTTCTTCACTCCCACGCCAGTCTCTGCCAAAACTCCTTTCCACAGCTGATCAGCTGTCACTGAAATAAAAACCAACTTCCCAAAGTTTATATTCAAGTACAGCCCACACTGGAAACTGAACCAAAAGAATGACCCCAAATTTGAAACCTGCCTGATCTTTGCTTTGCTGGAATTGAAACTGTTACTGCCTGGAGGTGTCACACTGGCTTTGAGCTGGAGTGACAAGGATGGGGTGTGAGAGGGAGGATTGCAGTGCTGGGGACATTGCCCATGACAGACACACACAGCACTGGGGAAAACACAAACCTGTGTGCAAGGAAGGTCAGGTAAAGCACCAGGGTGATTGGTGAGCACACACATGAGATGGGAGGAAGTAACTCCATGTGGGAAGGAGGAGCTCTGCACTAAATTCTGAATCTCATGGCTGTCTGAGCACTTGAAGGAGGTACACATTCCTTTTTCCAGGTGGTTACATCTTATTAAACAAGCCAATAGTTTTAGGGAGTTTGCCCAAATATACCAAATTTTACTGAACAGCCATGGATGCCATCCCAGCAAATATTTTTAATTCAGACATCTGGGAAAAATTCCTGGTAAAACAGAGCTCATCCAGAATATGAACACAAGCCTAATGAGGGAAATAATCAAACCTACAAATCCTAATCACACTGCAATCACTTGTGGTGCTACAGGTTTAATTTCAGATAAACAAAATAACAACACAGGATGGCTTCTGCCATCTTTCCTGTCTCGTTGCTGCTTGTCTGGAGGAGTTCTTCCTGCAGGTGGCATCCTTGGAAAGCCTTTTCCATGCAGAGCCTGCAGGTCACTGCAGCCTTTCCCAGTCTCTGGAGACCTCTCAGCCCTCAATCACTTGGAATCAGTGGTCAGATTTTCCTGGGTAAATGAGTGTTTAACCCCTTTTCTTTAGCAGATGGAAAGAGAACAAATGCAGTGCTCTGTCATCCAGATGCTGAGAATGGGAAGAGGCCAAAGCCTGATCCTGCAGAGCTCTTAAATTCTATGGGTTATAAACAATCACAATTTATATTAAAAAAATCTCCAACTGCTGCAGTTATCTCTGCCAGAGATTGTGTCCTCACCATTTCTTCCCTTCCCCTACAGGACAGGACAAGGAAGCACAAAGCAGGTGGGAAAAGCCCCTCAGTTACCTCAGCTCTCAGTCCTGAGTGGGAATTCTCCTCAGTGATGGGGAAGTTTTGGGTGAAATTCCTCTCAGGACTGGAGGAGAACACTGCACCAGACAAATCTGCAGGATTGTTACCAACAGATTTTGTGTGACACGTTCTTGCATTTCAGTGATTTCACTTTGGAGGCAGCACAGCTTGAACAGCACGTCTTGCCTGGGGCTCAAAAATGATTTAGAAGACAAATAACACAATTTATGCTCTCAATAAAGGCCTAAGAAACAGAGGGGAAGCGTTTTCCTCCTCCCAGCCATCCATGAGATGGATTCCCTGTGACACAAAGCAAACCCTTTTCTGCTATTAAAAGCTGATAAACTGATTTTGTGCAGGCAGGTCACCACCTGCAGCTGCCACTGTGACCTCAGGAGACACAAAAAAAGCCAGTACATACACAGAATTTCACTATTTCTCCAAAGCAGTATTTGCTTTCCCTCTCCTGTTTGTTACAGTTAATAATTCTTACCCAACTCCAGACTTACAGGTGTTGAAGAAACTGCTTTTCCTGCTCTGCTGGAGGGTCCCAGTCCAGGGGGCAGTGAGGGAACACTGGGTCTGGAAAGCCCAGGCCAGGCTGGAGTAGGAACTGCAGCTCCCTTTCACTGGCACAGAGGCAAACCCTGGCAAGCAAAGACACACAGGTGGTTACAGGCAGCACATTTCCTTCTTTCAACCTGTGCTTTCTGCAAATCTCAAAAACCACTGATCTTTCAGAGGGAGTCAGGCTTGAGCTTTTCTGCCTTGAAGCGCAAAGCAGAAATGTGGGAGGGAAAATATTGCAACAGAAAATGTCACAGAGAGAAGAAGGCTTCGAGCATATTGCTGATAGAATGATTTTAATAAATTAAGAAATAGCTGCAGCCTTTTTTAAAATTTTTTTATTTTTCCTGGTTTACCTGCAAGAAATGGTTTGGGTTTTTTAAGGATATTCCTGTGACTAGACTGTGAAAATGTTTCCCCTCCACTAAAGAAACTCCCCCAGCCTGTTTTCTAGCCCCTCTTAATATTCAGGCTCTAATCATAGCTTGGCATCACTTCATTACAGATTGCCCTGAGCATGAAAAGGGACCTGAAATTCATTAACTGCTGAGATTTTTGTTTAAGAAAAAAAAAATAAAAAAAGGTTTAACTTCCTTGCTTGCTGTGTTTTTGTGTCTTCTTCTGCTTTTCATAACTTGCAGCTGAAGCCAGCAGACGTGTAACTGTGCACATGGATGTGTGGACACGCACACGGATGTAAACTTGTGCACACGGATGTCTGTACATGCACATGGATGTATAAATGTGCACACGGATGTCTGGATGTGCAAATGGATATATGGGTGGGCACACAGGCGTGCACATGGATGTAGAATTGTGCACATGGATGTCTGTACATGCACATGGATGTCTGGATGTGCAAATGAATGTCTGGATGGGCACACAGACCTGCACATGGATGTCTGGATGTGCGCAGGGATGTGTAATTGTGCACACGGATGTCTGTACATGCACA
>VWYE01002591.1:26400-38586 GCA_013398995.1 Alaudala cheleensis
CTTCGCTGTATAATTGTACACACGGGTGTCAGTACATGCACACAGACATGCACACAGACATGCACACAGATGTATAATTGTGCACACGAGTGTATAATTGTCCACACGGGTGTCTGTCCGCCTCTGTCCCCTCAGCGCGTTCCCCTCACCCTGCAGTGCATCCCCCGCCTCCCTCCCGGCCCGGTACCCTCTGCCCTCCCCACGGGAGCTCCCCAGCCCGGTCCCCGCTGCCCTCCCCGCCTCCCGCCCGTCCCGGTACCCGCTGCCCTCCCCGCCGAGGCTGTGCCGGCTGTGCCCTCACCTCTCCATGCCGCTCTGAGGGCACACGCCCGGCTCACCACAACCACCGCCGCCATGCCGGGCCCGTCCCGGCCCCCGGCCTGAGGGCGGCCCTTGCGCTGCCTGAGGGCACAGCGCGGAGAGCGGGGAACAGCCGCGGGTTAAACCGGGCCCAGAGGCGAAGGCCGGCGGCTGCAGCCCGTGCAGGGGTTTTTAGCGAAGCCTTTGCTGTCGTTCTGCCGCCGCCCCGCTGCTCTCAGCGCCCTCAGCGAGGCAGGCAGAGCGCTGAACAGCCGCCAAGGGAAGGGCCCCATGGCGGGTGCGCAGCGCCACAAACTCCGCGTTTCTGCGGGCTCTTAAGTTTCCCTCTTATAAAAGACTCGTTTTAGGTGCTTCTTTTCCGTAGCTCGAGCTACGCCTCTAAAGTTGTTAATGCTTCATTTCCCGATACGCGGAATAAACAGGGAAGTATGTAGGGTTTTATTGTCGTTACAGTACTGCTGGGACAAGGCACTAAGTACACACTCGGGAGACAGCGATTGTTCATTTCAGAATTGCACAAACCCGGGTGCTCAGTGATACTCCAAAAATCAAGGAATCGATGCTCATCGGCTGCAAGTCACACAGGTCTCCTGTTAATTAGCATTCTGTAATTGTTTAATGACTCTCTGGCTCCTCACGCCGATCAGTCTGCAGGCTCGGGCTGTGCCCTGCTCTGAGGCGGGTTCTCAGCTCCTTGGGAAGAGTGATGGGCAACTCTGGATTTTTCTCTCCTTCTCTTTTTCTTCTGCAGTTGTGGCTGGATCCTTTCTTGTCCCCAGCACGGCCACCTCACCCTGTCTGTCCCTGGTACAGCTCTGACCCTTCCTGTCCCCAGCGCAGCCACCTCACCCTGTCTGTCCCTGGTACAGCTCTGACCCTTCCCCTTGTTAAGAGTGATAACTTGCGCTACAATTTGTAACCAAAAATTGGTTATTTATTAATTTATGCTCGGCAAAAAATCAGCAAAGCAGCGCTGGGTACGCGGGGGAGCTGTGCTCCACCAACACGCACCCCGAAGGTTGGTTTTGTGAGGTTTTTATACACCCAGGAGCTGAAAAGAGGAATTTCCTGTGGTGTTCTGGCAGAAAAATTTGATGCAGGACACGATCTTTTAAGCAGGGATTTTATCTTGTCTTCTGGCACTTTAAATGTGCCCATTCTCACAGTGTTAAATATCTCATGACCCTGACAGTGTCACCCAGGATAAAACCAATTAGTCCCTCCTAAATTCCTGCAGATACACTCGCTTAGGTACTTATTTCCAGCCCTTCCTTTTGGGGAGTAATTGTGCCATGTGGAGAATTAAACCCCCTTTTATATTGATGCACTGGGTGATGTCATGGAAATGCCACTTTCTGTGCAGAATTTACCAAAGAGAAGGAAATTGCCTGGATTTGTTACCAGGCAGTGAAATGACTCTTTAATCACTTGTTACACTGGGACAGCTGTGCCAGCAATGTGAGCAGGGCTCAGTTTTCTTGTCAGTGGGAATTGCTTTATGCCCTAACCAGCCTCTCAGAAATGCTGCATAGAGTAAATAAAAAAGATGGAGAAAAAGTAATATACAGTCCTGAAAGCCAGCTCCTGAAGTTCAGCTTAAAGATTAAACTCAAAGAGGATGAATTTCCTCCTCCTTGAGAGTTAATGCACTTATTTTCTTCCCACCCCCTCTCAAGAATGGAGCTACATTTTAAAGAAGGAATTTCTAAAAGAGTCTAAACCATCTTGGAGCAAAACCTGCATTTGGCATCCCACTGCACCCCTGTGAGACACATCATCCTGCACTGGAGTGCTCTCAGCAAAGGGATGGTAACAGCTATTTCTTGGCTGTCTCAGGGCACAGGAAAAGAATTCCAAGGAAGGTTTAATGCCAGCAGACAAAAATTCCAGAGGAGCTGTGATTTTGGTTGGGGTTTTCCTTTGTCTCTGAGTAACAGAGTCTCAATGGAGTTAATTTGCATCTGCAGCACTGATAATTTTAAACAACTGATAACATAAAACACTATTTATTTTTTTTTTTACCTGGCTCATTGCTTGTAAATTATTTAAAGCCACTCCCCAATGCACATTTTTTCCCATTGTAGAAGCAATATCAAAACAAAATGCATCACACTGCTTTGGCTCCTCCTTGGTAGGAACTCCAGAAATGAAAGCAGCACAGATTCTCCATGGAAACCTGGAGTTTGCTGTGTACATCTTGGGGGGCTGATGAATGGCCCTCTTCACATGGCCCTCTTCACATGGAGCCACTCCATAAGGAACTTTAAAATATGTTTTTAGCTATATTTACCCACTTTTACCTGCCAGGATCACAGGTTTATTGACCTGCAGTGCCTCAGTTTTTTTTGCAGTGACTGCAGGACCCTCAGGACAAGCCTCTTGCATTGTTAAATACAACCTCTAGCAGTCAGTCCTGGGGGACTCAGGTGAGTCAGACTGGCAGGAAATGATAACTTAAAGAGCTCTGTGCTCTCTTGGGTTTGTCTCTTCCCTGTGAGCAACTCCCAGCTGGATTTCTGCATCCAAGGCTCATCCATGAGACAGCAAACACAAAGCACCAAGCAAAGAGTCTGATCTCACGTTGGTTGCCCACAGCAGCAGCAGAAAAATTCAGAGTGCTCAGAGCTGCTCTCCACAACACCCCAGCCTGCCTTGTCTTGCTGAGGAGGAGCCCAGTGTCCTCCCAGAAGTCACTCGAGGTCTGTGGAAATCAGTCCTAATAAAAGTGACATTTTGCCAGGGACTGGGACATCTCTGGAGAATGTCAAGAAGCCAAAGGGTACGTTGTGAATAACAGGGATGAGGAGTTATGGCTCAGGAAATAGATGCTTTCAGGCACAAAATGAATGTTCATTTTGCTTGAGAGGACTTTAAAAAAAGGGAAAAATTAAAGCATACTGTCATCTCCTCTTTAAACTACATCTCTGGAAAAGAGGTGATGAGATTTTCTTCTTTCCCTTCCTGACAAATCAGAGATTAAAGAAATTTAAAATTAATGCAACACTCACAAAAAAAAATTTAAAAAATATTCAAAATAAACTCCCTGTCTGCCAATCCTAGGAGCTGGTGGAGGTGACCTGGGCCAGGGCAGCTGAGCTGATTTATGTCAGGCTCTGAAACACAGAACAAAAAACAAGCAGATCAGATGTCAGACAGCTCTGAGCCCTGTGCCTCTGACACCCCAGAGGTGCCCCATCCCTGAAAATGTTCAGGGGCAGGTTGGATGGGGCTCTCAGCAAACTGGTCAGGTTGAGGATGCCCCTGCTAACTGCAGGGGAATTGGACTGGATCACCTTTAACAGGTGCTTCTTAACGAAATGATTCAGTGAGGGCTGAATTCAGAAAGCCTGGCAGGTGGCTCTGGGAGGGGAGGCTGCCAGGGAGGGCAGGATCCACAGCAGGGACAGAAAGCTGCAGCATTTCTAACACAACCCTCTGAGCTGTTCCTCCTCCTTTTCACTGCTCCCTACTTATCTGTGTTTCCCACTTTGTGTCTCCAACCCTGGTGTGCCCACACCACCCTGGAGGGGCCCTGGCTGATGCTGGGATGTGTTTTCACAGGCTGAGGTCTCCAGGCAATTACAGGCTGACTGGAAATCAGTGGAACAACTTCACAGCCACGTCCTGTCAGGGTTTGATCTCAGCAATTGTACAAAAAAAAATCGAGGGCTGGTATCTCCACATGCATAATGCATGCTTTGATTTTCTGCTTGCTTGGCATCCCTCTAAAGAAGCTGTTGAAATATTTCCCCAGCAAATGAAGATCTCAGCAGAAGGCTGAGATAGGGAAGGAAAGCAGAGCAGTGGGAGACACTGGATTTGTCTGAAGTCAGGCCCTGTCCTGCTCCTCAGCATTCCTGGGGCAGCTCCTGACCTCTGGACAGCCCAACCCAAAGGTCAGGCTGGTGTCTGGCCCTGCAGTGGACAATTGTTGGAATCCTAAAAGCTGAGAATTTGGGGTTTTTCTGTGCTCACAGGCACTGACCCGTGAGGAAACACTGCATTTGACCTGAGGCTGTAGAACTGGGTTCCAGCATGGAGTGAGAGCACTGAGATTGTAGATGTGTGGTTTGATCAGAAGTGTGTGATCTCACAGGGTGAAAAACTTAGATTTAAGGTTTTAGTGTACAATAATGTGTGTGAGCCAAGATGGAGGAGTTAAGGCATTGTCTGAGTCCTTTTCACCTTCTTCTTCATGGGTTTGGGTGGTTTTTGTGATTGGTTAGAAAAGTCTGCAACGCAGACCACAAGCAGTTATAGAGTTTAAAGTAAAAATTATTTAGGAAGCATTTCATAATTAGATTTGTCCTTCAAAAGATGTGGTAGAGATAGAGAAGGATTTCCATTTTGTGCTGAGTTAGAGTGCAGAACTCACAGCTTGTGAGGCTGTGATGGAGATAAGAATTAATTACAGAATTAATAAACACCTGAGTCTATGAAGAAAAGTGTCTTGGCAACTCCCAAGGGCACAGCTGGGAGGATGCCCACAGGAACACATCATTTATGAGGCCACTGTTCCCTTGCCCATAAAAGAACAAGGCAGAAACATTTTATTGGTGCTGGGCTTTGGGGGGAAAAAAATCAAACCAATCATTTTTGGAAGCCCAAAGAAGTCTCCTAAGAAAGAGGTTTAATTTCCATGCTGAGAAATTTCACTGGAACTCCAACGTCAGCCACTGGGTTTTGCCAGAAATAAAAGAACTGCTTACAGCAGCTTCTCCCTGCACCCACGAAGTAAAATAATGAAATTTAAATGAGTGAATAATTTTTTAAAATTATACATATCAGCGCTGTTGGAATTCCTTTTGTCTCACCCCCAGGGCTTCCTTGAGGAAGAGAAGAGCAGCAGCAGCACAAAGTGAGAAACTCCTTGGTACCTGTGGGCACAGGAGGAGAAACACAGAGATCCAAATGTGGAGAAATGCCAAGATTGGGAGGAGACAGGGGAGAGAGAAGAGTGGCAATTCCAGGGCAGATTATTTGCAGGGAGAGCTGGGATGCTCCGATGTTTGAGCCTGCCAGGGCCAGGCTCTTCTCAGTCACCATGTCCCCATCCATCCCCCTGCTGGGAGGGACCTGCACCGACAGGGATGGAACCACCCTCATGAGGAAAGCAAAATTAGCCAAAATGCCTTATCAGACACTTGGTTAATTACTGAGAGGATTGCTTTAATGCTACACAGAATAATGAGCTAATGAGCTGCTGAGAGGATTTCTGGGTGAACTTCAATGCCATCACTGAGGAGGATTGGTGCAGGGGAAAATGCAGTGTTCTCACCTAAAAAATCTTCTGAGTGACATCTCCACAACTATTATCTTTGGGGCACAGGAGAGTCTGCTTCATTGATATGAAATGTTCAATATTTATGCTCCTCAGCCTGGGCCAGGCTGCAAGCCCCAGTCCTTGTGGTGACAGAGAAAGCAACCTCCAGGACAGGTTAAATAAACCCAACCCCTCTTTTTCACCTCGCAGACCTCACTCAGGCTTTCCCTGGGACTCTCTCCCAGCTCAGACACAGCTCCCCAGCCCGCAGCTGAGTGACTTTTGGCACTGTTTGCTGAATAAAGTCCTGAGTGTGATTTGTGAACACATTATTCCGAGCTCAGGAAACGCTCCAGTCTTTTCCAATCTCCACAGTACTTGAAGGACCAAGTGCAAACATCCTTGCCTGTATCATTTATTGAGGGAAGGAGCCATTAGCTGCAGCAGGAGCGATCTCTGAGCTGTGCAATTGCACTCAGGGCTTGTCATCTGCCACTAATGCCTGAGGGGAAAGAGAGCTTTCACTGCAGGATCATGCTGAAAAAGAAATAAGCACCTGTGTCCTGGGGAAGCCCTGCCTTTTTTTGCTCAGCAAAAGCCAGGTCTGTTCACTCCTCCTCTTGACGAACACTATTTTATGGGGTCGTTCTGCCTGATGGCTCAGCTCAGGTGTGAGTGATGCTGTGGATGCTCCCAGCCTGCCCTGGAGCTCCCCTGGCTGCTTCTGACCCTGCCTCGCAGGAGCCCTGGGGATTAAAACCCCCTCAGGGCAATAAAGGTGAGTTCAGCTGGGGCCCTAAAACCCCACTTCACACTCTGCAGTTCCTAGATCTCGGCTCTGAAGGAGATTCACAGGATATTTAACTGGCCTTGTGCATGGAGCTGAGAGCTTTCTGGAGAGTTTTTTCCCCAAACCAAGCACTTCTTCTCTGAGCCTCTTTGATCTTCAGTAACAAGACCTCCCAGGAGAGTTGCAGTTCTTCCTGGCTACTAAAGAGAACTGTATTTCTCTCTCCCTTTTTTCTCTTATTGAAGCCTTTTTGCCTTCTGGGCACGGTTTTCCTTCATAATAACCTGATTTTGTCTTTTTTTTTCTTTTTTTTTCTTTTTTTGTTTTTAATGGAGAGGATGGATTGGAGAAAAAAAAAAAACCTCAAACCAGCAAAAAAGCTGAGGCCAGCCTCAAATCTTTGTCAGGGCAGATCTCACCTCATGACCTGAGAGATTAGGAAAGAGAGTGTCCCTGCTCAGTCCTGTGGAGAGAAGAAGAACCAATGACAGGCAAGAAAGAAAGAACACTGAAAGAAAAACCCCCCAAAACTGCAAATAATAAATGGTGACGTTGAGTGGTGCTTTCTTTTTTATTGTAGAAAATTCCATGTGGGTGGGTAAAAGCTGGGGAGGCAGCTTGGGAAAAGTAGGTTTGTTCTGAGCTCCTGGAAAAAATTGTGGAGCCAGCTCCTTCATCTCTAAAGCAGACACCTGTGCTCAGAGAGCCAGGTGCTGGAATTGTGCAGGAGCAGCTTTCAAAAAGGGCAGTTGTTCTTGGAAATAAGTCATAGATTTTTATTTTATTTTTTTATTTTATTTTATTTTATTTTATTTTATTTTATTTTATGTTATTTTATTTTATTTTATGTTATTTTATGTTATTTTTATTTTATGTTATTTTTTATTTATGCCTACCTGTATTTATTTGTCTATCCATGTAAATATGTATTCTATACAAATATGAATTTATACACCTGTATTTCTGCACAGATATGTGCGTGCCTGTATTTTTTCAGATATGTGCATTTTTACATCCATGTTCACATATCCACGTGCAGAAATAGATTTATTTTAAGTATATTTAAATATAAATATATATTGTGCTATTCTCCTTCTCACTTCTTCACTTTCTCCTCCTTTTCCCCCTTCTTCCCCGATGAAATGGAGTGAAAAAAAGGCTTGAAGCTGTGAGATGAGTGCCAGGAGGCAGAACAGAAGGGCTCTCTCTATCCCTGTGAGGATTTAAATAACCCAGCTCTCAGGGCAAGGCTCAGGAGTTCTGCAATTCAGGGGGCAAAAGCAGCTCTGGCTTCCTCCAGCTGACACCTTGCTGCATTAAATCTTGATTTAATTAGATTAGGGGGGAGATAAATGGTGAGATGTAGAGTTTGTGCTGCTTTAATGGTGGTGTTTGTATGTAGGGGATATTGGGGTGCACAGGACTTAATTAGCATCGTTAGTTTGATAAACCAAGATGCCTTGGCAGGAACGAACAGAGCTTTGGTGATTACAAGATTGGATCAAGTCTGGTGACAGGAAAAAGAAGATTCAATCAAACCTCTGCAAGCAAGAGATGTTGTAAAATGTGTAAGTTTGTTCGTGTGATGTTTAATGTAATCATTGTAGAAAAAAATTACTAACCCTCCAGGGTAATTTGGGAAATCTCAGTGAAAACGAATTCTGATCAGCAAATCAGGGTTCCCATTCTCAATCCCCGATATTGATATGATATTTATAATTCTCTGGGCAGGCTTACCTCCCTGACCAACGGGAGTTCAGGGTCCTTGACATCCTGATCAGAAGAACATTTCCATGCAGGGACGAGCTGCAAAGTGCCCAGGTGAGGGCAGGGGGTTCCCCTCAGCCTCGGGGAGCTCTCGGGTCTGGTTTCTCCACAGAGCTGGTGCTCAAAGCCCGTGCTCGGGTCTTTAGGAAGCCTTTGAAGAAGTTCACCCATCATTTAATCGATACCAAGAGCCTTTGAAAGAGCTGGGAACAAGGAAAACAGAGCAGAAAACTTCATCCAGCCCCTGAAACCCGAGTGTGTGACCTCCTCCTTGTTTTAGCTTCTTATTTCGATATGGATTACTCATCCACATCCAAGGCACTTGTGACATTTGAGAGAACACAGTTAGACCCTTTCCTTTTCCCTTCCCCTTTCCCACTGAAATCTCAAAGCCTGTGCTTGGGTCTTTAGGAAGCCTTTGAAGAAGTTCACCCATCATTTAATCGATACCAGGAGCCTTTGAAAGAGCTGGGAACAAAGAAAGCAGAACATAAGAACGTCATCCAGCCCCTGAAACCCAAGTGTGTGACCTCCTCCTTGTTTTAGCTTCTTATTTCAATATGGATTACTCATCCATATCCAAGGCACTTGTGACATTTGAGAGAACACAGTTAAACCCTTTCCTCCCTTCCCCTTTCCCACTGAAATCTCAAAGCCTGTGCTTGGGTCTTTAGGAAGCCTTTGAAGAAGTTCACCCATCATTTAATCGATACCAAGAGCCTTTGAAAGGGCTGGGAACGAGGAAAGCAGAACGTAAAAACTTCATCCAGCCCCTGAAACCCGAGTGTGTGACAATGAGAGAAGGGAGCAAGGTGACAACACCAAGCTGCAAACATCAAAACGTGCCTGCCAAAACAAATCAAACCTCAGAGCACGGGAACATCTCCCAGCTCTGGGATTCCCCGGAGCAGAGGAGCCAGTGCAGGGGTTAAAGGATCAAACCTGTCATCACCAGCTCTCATTCCTGAGCCCAAGTGAGGAGGAAGGCTCTGGGCTCTGTGCCAGGGCCCCATCACAAATTAACATTATCCAAAGTTCTACTCAGGATCTGGCTGCAAAGATTTAGAGCAAACCCCAAGGTAATGCCTTTCTGTCAAAGCTGGAACAAACCTTGTGAGAACTGCGTGGTTCTGATAAAAAAAACACACAGTGAAAATGGATTTTGGAGTGTTTTATTGCATCTGCTATTATTTCTTGATTTTTTTTTAATATTTTGACATAATGAGATGAGAAAATACAGATTCAATATTTATGCCACGGTCAAAAATCTTTATTTCCCTGACCCTCCATTTAACAGGGCAATGGATTTTTCACGGTTTGTGCTGGAGCAGGCACCGGAGGGACAGTGGGATTGCCATCCCTGCAGAAACTCAGAGCTCTCTCTGAACGTGGCCCTGAGCAAACCCTTGTAATTGGAGCAGGGAGCCAGCCTTGAGCTCCTCCCAGCCAACCCACGTTATTCCGTGTTCTGTGATGCTGAGGACGGCAGGAGCTCGCTGTGACACAGGGGAATGAAAGCCTGAGGAAGGTTTTTTTCCCCCCCATTTCACTCTCTTCTCCACCATGAAGTGCAAACCATTAAATTTCAAAACCCTAAAAATGTTCTGTAGCTCTGCCTCCTCTGGCTGAGGGGTGGTGGGGGTCGTTTGATCTTCCTTTTAACACAGATTTTTAAATTTTTTTTCAGTTGAACATCAAACAGCTCCAGCTGGAAGTGGGACCTGAAGGATTTGCCCTGCTTGGACCTGGGTGTGACGAGGCAGTGCAGGAATTCACAGAGCAGCCAGCAGGGACTGACACAGCACCAGCCTCCCCTCCCCTGCCTTCCCCAGCTGCTTTTTTGCCACGGAGCCAAGCAGGATTCTCTGCTTTTGCCAAGGGATCAGCGCAGGCTCTTGCACGTTCAAGGCAATTAGAGGATATTTATGGAGGGGCTGCTTTGGATTTCAGGGCTGTGGCCCAGCCCAAACAGAGATTCGTGACTGTGCAGCCTCTGCTGCCGTTCTTTAATTCCTGATTTAGCAACCCTCCAACAGTTTCTCTTTCAGTTTAAATTTCCCTTTCCACTCTCCTCAGTGCCTCAATGCATCCGACCGTGGCATCCCCACCTCTCTGAGGCTGTTACCTGTCCTTGCTTTTACCTGCTCTGAGCCATTTGAGTGACAGCTGTTTGTGCTCTGTTTGCCTCTGTATCCATCTGGATTTTGCATCTGGAACAGCTGCATGGATGCTGTTACATGGATGCTTCTTAACCACTGGGAACATTTCCAAGTCACCTGAGAGCTTGGGGATGTTCCCTGACCTCCTCCTTCTTTTAGCTTGGCCTCCCCTTCTTATTTCAGTATGGATTGCTTATCCATATCCAAGGCACTTGTGACATTTGAAAGAACACAGTTATACCCTTTTCCCCTTTCCCTTTTCCCCTTTTCCCCTTTCCCCTTTCCCCTTTTCCCCTTTCCCTTTTCCCCTTCCCCTTTTTTCCCNTCCCTTCCCCTGCCATGTTTTTAAGTGTCCTTTCTGACAGAGTTCAGGGAATGATGGCAGTGCCTCAAATCTCTCTTTTTCTAGGTGCTAATGCAAACACCACTTCAGGTTCTGTTAATTAATTAGAATTACTCTAAGATCCTAATTTACCTTAAGAGCACCAAAAACTTCCTTCTGAACAAGTGATAACAACAGATCCTGAAAAATCCCAAGGTATATTTTGTCAGGAACACACAGTGTTGGCCTCTGGGCATTTATGATGGACTTCACCTCCCAAATTGCTTCAAGAAATGCTTTCCACTCATCTCTCTTTATTCTCCCACTGCTCCTGTGCAGAGCAGTGCAGCTAATTGATGTTTATTTCCCTGGCTGCTAAGAAAATGAAACCATTTCCATTGCTATTTTTGGTTTTACATTGAGCTCCCCACGAGTTAAAAATACATTTCACATTGCCCAATGAAGTTGAGCTGGGACATGATTCAAAACCCAGAAGTTGACAAGAATATAAATTTGCATTAAAAAAGGCAAGAGTCAGATTTTTCTGAGCAATCTGGTGAAGCAGCACAGACTCCCTGGGACGTTTTGGTGTCAGCTGAATCTGCTTTGCTGCTTCCCCAATTTTGTGGATCAATTCTTCCACCCCTCCAGGTGCTGTGGCTGCTTTGAGGAGTCTTGTCCTGGAGAGATTTATTCCCTGCACCGAGCAAAGAGCTCAGAATTTGGGATCTGAGTCAAAAAAAAGCAGCCAGACAGGTGTTGGTGTGGCTTTGCCTGCAGCAAAATCCTGCAAAAGCCAAAATTCCTTCAGAGTTCTGGCACTTGTGAGCTCGATGTGTGGCTGCTCTGGGAGTGCTTAGTCACAGTCACAGTCACAGTGAAACAGCTCTGGGGCTGCTCTGCTGCTCTGACACACCCTGGGAAACATCTCACAGTTCAACAGGGCTTTGCTGCCTGCAGGAGGTAAAAATCATAGAGGGGAATGAGAAATGAGAATTTAAAAAATCATCTAGGTGAGTAAAAAATAATTAAAAATCATCTTGGTAAGTAATAAATTAAAAATAATCTAGGTAATTAAAAATAATACAAAATAATTAAAAATCATCTTGGTAAATAATAAATTAAAAAATCGTCTAGGTAAATAAAAATAATAAAAAATAATTAAAAATCATCTTGGTAAATAATAAATTAAAAAAGCATCTAGGTAAATAAAAATAATACAAAATAATTAAAAATCATCTTGGTAAATAATAAATTAAAAGATCATCTAGGTAAATAAAAAAATAATTAAAAATCATCTAGGTAAAAAATAAATAATACAAAACCATCTAGGTAAGTAATAAACAAAAAATAATCCAGGTAAATAATAAACAATAAATAACCATATAGGTATATAAAAATAATCTAGGTAAATAATAAATTAAAAATTATATAGGTAAATAATAAATAAAAATAATATAGGTAAATAATAAACAATAAATAACCATATAGGTATATAAAAATAATCTAGGTAAATAATAAATTAAAAATTATATAGGTAAATAATAAATAAAAATAATATAGG
>VWYE01002592.1:0-10254 GCA_013398995.1 Alaudala cheleensis
GGCTCCTACCACAGGTTTGGCTAAAAAACAGGAGACTTTAAAGGAGTGGTAAACACACTGGATTTCTGGAGGTTGGTTTTTGTTGCTGTCATCTCATGCCTGAAATTTTCACATATTTAGGGTTTGGGCTGCTTGTGAGCAACTCTCTAAAGCAGAAGTTTCATGTTTTGTTGTGTGAGCAGAGGAACCAGCAGAGCATTGTTTCTGCAAGTCCTGTTGTGAGTTGTGAGGGCTGGGCTCTTCTGACAAGGCTCCAATTCAGGAGGGACAGTCATGGAATCTCTCTGCTCAGTCTAACAGCTCAATAACATCTCTACTCTTCCATCTATTTTAATAAAAAACCAGATATTAATTTAATAAAAAGTAATATCTTTGAGACCTCTGTCATCCCATCAACTGTGATCCAGACACAGAAGTCACCTGGGTGAGCAGACAGCACAGAGCACACAGAGCAGACCTGATCCCCAAATGTTTCATTTCTGAGCATTGCCATTTAAAATTAATCTGTAATAACTACAGAACCCAGAGATTCTGGTAGTTATGAATAAAGTGGCATCAAGTTTCCTGGTTAGTTTTGAATCCAGAATCTCCCTGGGGTGAAAATGGGAAGTGAATCTCTGGGAACTTCAGAAGTAGCTGTAAGTGCACAACAACATACACTTTTAAAAATACATCCCCTTAAAGATGTGCTAATAGGTCAAAACAGCACAGCCTCTTGCTTTGATGTGCAAAGCTTCCAGGTTGACAAGGAGAGGAAGCTGCAGGTACCTGTAAACATACTAAAAAAAATGGCTTAAATGGAGCTCATTCAAGGAAGGTGCAATGTGGAACAAATTTCCCAAAGTTTGTTCCATCAGACCAGTAAATGCATGGTACAAATGCACCAGATGGTGGAGCAACTGTAGAAAACAAAATTATTGAGCTTATATCCCAGTTGGAGGGAACCAGACATGATTAGCAGGAAGAAGGATGATTTTCAAGAAGCACAAGATGTAGCTTAGCTTAAAAGTGTTCAGGGTTGGCTGTAGAAAGTGTTGAGTTCTCTGTTCCTCCTCATTTTAGCACTTAAATATTCCTATTCCAAACCAACTGGGATATGAAGGTGAGGGAGTTTTCCTGGTGACCTTTGCATAACAAAAGAAAAGTAAAAGGATATCTGATATAGGCAAAGGGAAAATAAAGTGTTGGAGGGAATAAAAGTTTTCTCAGACAATGAACCATTTGCCACAGTGGAACAGGCTCTCACAAAGCACCACTAAAGAACTGGCCAGATGCAAACCCCAGTGAAAATATTTTTTCATGGATAAGGAAAAGAGCCAAAGTTTTGAGATGAAAACCAAAAATAAAAAAAATAACTTTAGCTTAAGTAAAAGCCTTCAGGCTTCAAGCCTTAAACTATACTCTAGCTACTCATAAAAAACTCTGTGCCTGACCACAGAAATCTTGTATCCACATCCAACGAGGATTTGTACACTTCCTTTGCAGCCAGGTTAACTGGAGACAGACAGTGTTCCTGCTAGATCCTGAATTTGGTCCAGGGTGACAATTAAAATAATCCTCATCAGAGGATGACCTGCTAACTGACTCAAAGTCCCAGATCAGAGAAGGATTGTGGAACTGAGGCATCAACCACACTGTGACTGACATACTGAGTTTCCATCGAGAGTCTCACACTTTCTCTTTCCCCTGAAATATCTTAACATTAATTAAAGCCTTTTCTCTTTTTATCTCCCTGCCACAAAGCATGATCTGTTCTGATTTGCCTTGACATGATGCTGTCAGCAAAAAGCAAAGAGAAAAGGATTTCCTTATAGGAAATGTCAGCAGAATTACACATCTCTCAGGGAAATAAGAAGAATAAAGAGTCAAGTCTTGGCAGGGGAGAGGGAACAGCCACCTCTGCTGCCCCTGATGCCCCTGCAACCTCTCTTACCTCTGCTGGTGACAGATGAAGTTGAACACTTTCTCCATGATGTGCAGAATCACATGGGATGAATCCTGCCAGGAATAGTTCAGTTGCTCTGGCTGGTGAATTGTCCTGTTCTGCATCACAAAAAGAATGTGGCCACCATGGAAATGAATGAGTTGCATTCCAGCCAGTAAAACTCTCTAAAAAATTAACTCCTTGTTAAATCAAACAAAGAATCATAGGACCATGGAAGATTTTGTATTACGTAGACCTTACAGATCATCTCATTCCAAACCCTTGCCATGAGCAGGGACAGCTTCCACTATCCCAGGTTGCTCCAAGCCCCATCCAAGCTGGCCTGGAACATCTCCAGGGATGGGGCATCCACAGCTTCTCTGGGTAACCTGTGCCAGGGCATCACCACCCCCAAGTAAATTTCTTCCTAATATCATTAAGTAATTTATGAGACTGTTTATATTCTCTGCCTACAGTGTAAATGCCTGCATATAACATCATTCTTGTGTCTCTTCAGAATTCTAAAAACTCAGATGAAAAATCCCTTCCTTCCACCACTTGTTAAGCAATTATATCCTTTCAACAATATCTCGTTCACATTTGTCTCAATTTGTGCCTGAATAAGCACTTAATAAAATAAAGCCTCTTTTGAACACTTTCACCTCCCCTCTTTCATTTTTTGCTCAAAGGAGCTCTCATTTAGTTTTTAGACCTGTTTGTGGCCCCAGATTTGGTCTCAGCAGTTTCTAAAATTTACCATTTATTTTCAAACTGCTTTCCCTGCTTAGTAAGCAAACCAGTGCTCTCACCTCCCTCACTCTTTACCCTTCTAGATTTTATTCATGGTGCTTTTCCTTTCAGTGAAGGTCCTGCCTCCCTGCTGGCCTTTATTTACTGGCAGCAGCAGCAGCAGCATTACCTCTGCTAAAATTGTCCCTGTGCAAGGCCCAGATCCTGTCCTTTGTCAAGATGGTTTTTGAGATTTCTCACCAAGTCCACATATCTAAAATCTGAAAATGCCCTTGCCCCCAAAGAATGATGGAACTTAAATTTTGTTCAACATGAAAGCAAATAATTCTTCTTCCAGCAAAGCTGATGAAAAATAATCGTGGCTGCTTCTGCTTTTGTGATGAGCTGGTTTCCAGACAGAAGCCACAACCAGAAATTATATTTTCAAGCAAGAATTTTGTAAGCAGAAGGAGGTAAGGAATGCCTTCACTGAACTCTAGAAAATTCACTCATATGAATAAGTGTTTCCTCACTTGTTCATAGAATTGGAAAGGTTTTGGATGGAAGGGATTTTAAAAACCATCCCATTCTGATCCTCCAGACAAAGACACCTTCCATTCTCCCAGCTTGCTCCAAGCCCTGTCCAACCTGGCCTTGGACACTTCCAGGGATGGGGCAGCCACAGATCCTCTGGCATAGAGACCTTCTGAGTTACTACACAGCATCTCCAAGGGCAATGATATCTGTGTTTAGGCACCAGAATCACAACCAGGTAACTGAGAGCATAAAATCATCCTTGCTACCAGCACATCCTCTTGCTGTGGCCAGTTGTCTGATCACAGAATACAAGCAGACATGACTTCAACATAATATTTCAGGGCAGTGGAATGAGCACAGCTTGCTGTGGTCCTGCAGCCTTTTAATGTCACCTCTACTATTTTCTGGGACACAGTTCTGGCAGTAGATGCTGAGCACAGAGGCAGAACAGGAAAAAAAAATCCCCCTGCCCTGTAAAGGTTTAAATTCTCACTAGAGGCATGACATTTTTACAAGAAATCCAGTCATAAAGCCAAACCATGTGTTGGCTCTGTGTTTATCAGCTTTCATCCCCGTCTTTCTTTTTAAACAGCTTCAGGCTGATTTATCAGCACCTCTGTCAGCCTTTTATTCCAAATTGCCCTTTCCTCCTCCGCTGACTACAGAGGAAAACTCACCTCCTAAGGCTAAAGCTAACCTTTGCCAACTAAAACTGGTTATAAAGAGAAAAAAGCCATTATATGGGTAAGTTAATATATTTTTAATTCATCTCTGGCCACTTCAATTAGGTGCTCTCAGTGCAGCCTGTATGTACAGGCAGCTCCATCACTGGCAGAATTCTTGCTGCTCTGTGGAGATAACAGATACTGCTTATTTCTTGATCCTTTGCATTGTTCTTTCTGATAACTTCTATATAGCAAATTCAGAAACACTAAAAGAAGTCTCTGCTCCTGCAAAGTCCTTGGGTTCAAAGTGTTTCAGGCTGATCAGATATTCAGGAGAGCAATGCCAGACTGGTTTAAGCTCCTCCAAATCATTTGAACTCAATTTACGGAGCGTGGATGTGTGAGAGAGAAAAGATTAGTCCAATCTTGCACCATTAGCAGCATGAAAGATCTGTGAGAGCTGATCTGGGGGATGATTTGCCTTAGTTTTGAGACACCTGTGTGTCAGGGCTCCCCCAAGGTGGTGCAAGGAGATGAGCCAAAGGTTAGGGAGGAACACAGAAGTCAGAGGGGAATAGGGGAAGCCCCTTGCTGGACATCACTCCTCCTCCACTGATACAGAATTCACATGCTCTGAAAATGTGTTTAATGCACACTGGCTTGTTCTTGGTCTCTGATGCAAAGGGGAAATTTCAGTAGAGACCAATTCTTCACAGGCTTTAAGCTTGGAACCAGAAGCATCAGAATGCAAAGAAAGTTTAGGAGACTTTCCCTTGGTGTGGGAATTTAATTTTCAATCTGTCATGATATGAGGAGTCATATCAGGGCATTATTAACAGCCAGCACCAAATACATTTCCTGGTACTGATTAACAGTGTGATTCCCACACTGTGTGAGATAAAAATTCATAAGCTCAATCTTCATGTACTACTACTGCTAAATGGCTTAACAGGAAATACTGAGCATTGGAAAGAAAATTTCCTCCAAGGAATGACATGGAAAATAAACCAGCCACCACCACCAATGTGACAGCAGCCAGGACAGGTCACTGATTTGATGGTCACTGACAGAGGACCGTGACACCCACACTCAGAACTGAACAAAAATCAGCTTGGATCCACCTTCTGCAGGAAATTCCAGCCCTGGCAGCATCCTACCCTTGATTTATATGAAATGCACTGCTTCTCAAACTCTGCTTCTTCAAGTGCTATTTATAGCATGCAATTTCAGGAGACAGGGAGCGAAGGGAGAAGGGAAAAGGTAGGAAAGCTATTTGCAAATGAGTCATTCCCCAGGAATGCTTTGACAGGCTGTCAGCAGAGATCTGATAAAGACATCCAGTTAAAATACCCCACTGTGGTTCCAGGTGAAGGAAGATTGACGTTCTGGTGGTGTGCACAAGGCAAACTCCACCCAGGAGATGTTTAATCTCTGTGGGAAATTTTCATACAGCCTGAACGATTCCAAAGCCAATCCTGCCTTTTAGCAAAATAATGAACATACACAAGAAGTAAGTTTTAAAGAAAAAAAAAAAAAAAGAAAAAAGAAAAACCTACTTGGAATAATAATCTCCCCCACCAGCATGTCATGTCAGGTGGGGTTAGTAATGAAGTGTTTCTTCCAGAACTGCTCTTCAGTGTCCACAGCACAAGCTGTCCAATCATTAAATATTCCCATCAGAAGAAGTCCAGCACTTCCCATGGAAACCTCCTGATACAGAGCCTACTTTGCCCTCTGCCTTACTCCTAATGGTTATTCATGATGGTTCCTTGACTCGTTTCTTCCCTGACTTAATGTTTTACAGATATTTGCAGTGGCTGTGCATTCTTCATTAGCTGTCATTTAAACCACAGACCGCTGCAGGAAAACACATCAAATTTTCCAGCTGTCTCCCCTCATAAATACCAATAACAAAACACCCTGACAACAACAGTTTTGCCACCTGCCTTGGCCTGTTGTTTTTGTGCCTCAGTTTCCCAAACCTTCAGCAGTGTGCTGAAGACAGAGTTATTATGGACCAAACTGGATTCCTGTACCCCTGTGAACCTCAAATGTCTGCCTAAATATGTCCTGGCAATGTTTAATTTACTGAAACAGGTTCATTTCCTGTCCCACCCTGATGCCCTTTGTGACTCCAGGGACCAACTCTCCCACGTCTATGTTCTCTTCAGGGACATATCCACGTGTTAATCCAGGGTGTGCTTTGACCTCTGGAACAGCCAGTTCACCTACTGAGTCCTCTGAAAATCACACAATCTTGAAATGGTTTGGGACCTGAAAAGACCATCCAGTTCTGCCCCCCTGCCATGGGCAGGGACACCTTCCACTATCCCAGGTTGCTCCAAGCCCCATCCATCCTGGCCTTGGACNGAATGGTTTGGGGACCTTAAAAGATCATCCAGTTCTGCCCCCCTGCCATGGGCAGGGACACCTTCCACTATCCCAGGTTGCTCCAAGCCCCATCCATCCTGGCCTTGGACACTTCCAGGAATGGGTCAAGGGTTCCTGAGCCTCACCACCCTCACAGTAAAGAATTTCTTCCTAATATCTGCTCTAAACTTGTCCTCTATCGATTTAAATCCTTTACCCTTGTCCTATCTCTCCAAGCCCTTATGAAAAGACCCTCTCCAGCCTTCAAGTAAGTTCCCTTTAGGCACTGAAAGGTTCTCCCTGAAGCCCTCACTTCTTCTCCAATCTGAGGAAGAAACTTAAGCATTGAAGCACAACTTCTGGTAAAGCTCAGAGTAACCAATTTTCTTCCTAAAACTCTCCCTGTTCTAAACAAACACATAGAAAACAGATTTAACCATGTACCTTATTTTCTTTTTCAGTGAAAACACACTAAAAGCAACAAGGACAAGCTTTCTTGTTAAACTTGTGGTCTAGAGGTTTCTGTGCAGACTCATTCTGTATGATCCCATCAGGAAAAGAGACAGGAGCTCACCTTTCTGCCAGAGCTGCAGGACCCAAATTCAGAAAAAAAACCTTGCACAAACCCTGCACACCTC
The DNA here is from genome assembly GCA_013398995.1 of Alaudala cheleensis. Lineage (NCBI taxonomy): Eukaryota > Metazoa > Chordata > Aves > Passeriformes > Alaudidae > Alaudala > Alaudala cheleensis. The sequence continues at coordinate 6,864 of VWYE01002592.1, forward strand.
TGCAGAGGTTATATGAAGTTTTCCTCTTCCAATTTCTGATGCTTTAAACCAACCATTTTAAGGAAATGCCAGAGGTCCAGGGATGATAAAGATCTGTCACTGAATGAAATAACCAGCAGTGGCCACACCAATGACACTGATGAATCACAAGCCCAGGGCACATCTCACTGCCACACGTGGCTGTCCTGGACACCCCACAGCATCTCAAGCAGCCCTGGACACCCCCAGTCACATCCCACATTGCTGAAGGTGAAGTTTGTTGTCAGCACCACAAATGTGGTCAGGATTTGTGTCCCCTCCAGGATACTCCATTATGCACCGTGGCATTTAAGCAGCTCACAGGAGGCAACAGAGATTTTCCAAATCAACAGAGGAACAATGATTTATTGTGCCAAAAACTGCAACAAACTCCAGAGCATCACATTGTTAACGAGTGTATAATACACACTTATGCAGGACACATAAAAGGAATTCATCAGGCCTCCCTTGACTCTGCTGAACGGTTCAGCAACCTTGGGCTGAATTTACAATCTGTCATTGCCTTTCAAAATGCCACACACAAGAGGAGGACAGAGCCTGGGGAATTGAAGTGCCTGGAGAGGAGAAAAACAAACAAGCTGACAAACCAGCCAAATTTGATCACATTTGAGCCTTTGTTGTTGTTGAATAATTAATTTTAATTCTCCACACTTGAGTTGGCCTAACTTAAAGGGGAATGGTCATAATGCGAAATTACTCTCAGGCTGCTTGAGATGGTTTGATGGATACTGAAATGCCAAGTGAAAAAATAGATTGGGTGCTTTAGCCTGCTTTCCTTGATAGGCCCAACAAAATGAATTAAAAGTGCAGTTACACTTAACAGCACACTGTTTAGGATCCAAATTATAATTGGATGCATTACCCTCTGTATAAATCTCCTGCATTGTTCTTTTCCATTGCCTTCATTCCTCTCTTTTTTTCTACTAACCCTGCTAAAAAAATAAAAACACAGAAAAAATCAAGCAGAAAAAAAAAAGAAGGTGCTAAATCCTGCAGACAATTTCTCTCTTATGCCCAACATTTCCTGAGCCCTATTGAAGCTGCCTTTAGAAAGAACTGTACAGAGATTCGTGGCACCTACTATGGGCCAGATGACAGGTCCCACCTCACTTTCTAAAGAAGATTCTATAAATCTGTGATATTAACTAAAACTCCCCAAGGGCAGACTGAGTCTCTGGGATCTGTAGGGCTCTGGCCCCTGCATCCCACAGGCACTCCATGTGTTCATCCAGTGCTTCCTCCAGGTGTATTTTCCTTTCAAACCACCAAAACACTGCTCACATTTGTAGCAGCAGAGGACACCAAAGGGACCAGTTCAGCAGGCACTTGAAGAGAGAAGCCTGTTCCATGAGTTAATGTGCTTATGCTCTCATATGCAATTTACAGATGTCCTTGCTGTCCATCGTGAGTGGTTGTTATTCTGTAAAAATTCATGTAATACCTGAAGTTCCTCTATCTGTATGTCATGATTGCACTTTTTCACTGCCCTCTAACTGAACTTTTGTGATTTGTATTCATACCTTTGAGGTCTCTGGCAGAACCACCTGCTTTACTTTCAATAGTCACAACAGTCCTTTCTAAATTCCTTCTTTTTTTCAATATTAGTCATTTAAGGACAGCTTTTATCCAAGAAAATACATGTCAGGAGCCCTCATGATCTAAGAGCTCTTTGGCTACCCATTTCCTTTGGACCCAGGAATGTACATAGACAAAAATATGTACATATTTCCAGAGATGCACATTTCTCTTTCTATATATAAATATAGAGAGTACAAATATGTGTGATATTACATAGAAATACACTTTATATACATGTATTTATATATGTATCTACAGTGTGTAAATATACATAATGTATACATATAAATTGAGTTTATATATAGATATTTAAGTGTACATAAGGACTAAAACATTCTTTACCAAGCAATAGAGATGTAAATAATTGAATGTTAAAGGAAATGGAGAATAATAACAGTCAAATGGAGGTCCCTGACTTCAGAAGGCTTCTCAATAAGCCCCAAGGTGTTTGGGATGGAGGAAATTAATTAAGTCCATCAGGCACCAAAATGAATGAAAACAATACAATGTGCAAAGAGAGTACTTAGAATAATACTTTAAGGTGAACTCAGTACTTGTTTTTTCCATTATTCATAAGATTTCCTTTTTGTCTGTTCTATCTTTTTCCTTTCAAACCTTTTTTGGTTTGTCTTGGATAAACAGGAATTACATAAATCGAATAAAGGAGGATGGGAAAGTAGCAAGACACATCATAGCTCTCACCAGAATCCAATAAAATCGAGAAAATATGAAGATTGGATCAGATTAAAATTTATAGGCAAAATCATTATGTGGAAAGAAGTAAACTGTAATATTCCTTTGTAATCCTGAGCCAGGAAGGAGGAAAGTTTGCTGTAACATATTGCTGAAATACCTGGGGCAATACCAAGAGCTTGTGAGATTTGTGAGGTGAAAAATATTGCATCATAAGAGGCAGCTATCACCTCTTTTTGTCAGCATGTACCAACATGCCTACAATGTATTAGAAAACAGAGGCCCAGGAAAGTTCTACAGCTGTGACAAATTGCAGAAAAAAATCTGTTTATGCTGATATGAATCAAGGCTGAATGTGAAGGCACAGGAACAAAGCACCAGAAGGAGAAGAGGTGCCAAATGGCATTTGCTGTTCTTACCCAAGGCAGCAGGTCATCGAGATCCCAGCACACAACTTCCTGCAATTTCTCCTGATAAGCAGCTCTGGAGCAGAGACTGACTAAATCCTGATGACACAGAGAGGTGGGTCAGGATAAAGACATTAATCACCTTCAGCTCCTCATTGGCACAATGAGACACATCCCAAACCAACAGCACTCACTTGAGAAGAAGCTGGGAAATGTGGGGAGGATTTCTAAAGTTGATTTCCTTGTCCTCCACTCACTGCAACCAATCCCAAACAGATTCCCTGGAAACAGGTGCCTTAATGCCTGAATTATGGGCAGGCTGTTCAAAATAAAAGCCTCTTAGTGCTCGTGAGTGTGAGAGACTGAAATGAGTTGTGTTTTATGCAAATTAATCTGTCTTGGTGTGAAGTATCCCATTAAACTGCACTGCTGCTGGAGTGCTGTGGTATCAATCCCTACAGGACTCTCTCAGGAACCTTTGCCTCCAAAAATGTGGGCTGGCGGGAGGAGAGAAAAAAACGAAATTGGGCAAAGACTGAAAACAGTTAAAAATTAAGAAACAAAAGCAGGTCATATTTTTTATAGGGCACTATATTGACCAAAACAGAGAATGAACTCTTTGAAGTTTTCCTGATCTGACCCCTCTTTGAAATATGGTGATGCCCAAGAGAAGC
>VWYE01002606.1:0-33208 GCA_013398995.1 Alaudala cheleensis
CTGTGATTTAAAACCAAAACAATACAAGTTCTTCCTATGAAACATCAATTCCTAATCTGCACATTTCTTTGTTTGCAGTGTGGCAAAGGGAAAGACAAGATTTAACTGAAATATCAACCTAAAGGTGGCTAAAGTAGCCCAGTATATACCTAAAATAACAAAGGTAGGAATTAGCATTTTAATAATGGGAAGGTGAATGAATCCTGATAAAAGCTTTCTCTGAATATAGCCAAAACAAATTTCCTGTTTTATCCACAAATAAAGAAAAGAACTTCTTGCATTGCTCATTTCTGTCAGGGTCCATTCCTTATCTTTAGGATCTTCTTTGGGAAGAGAGATAAATGAGCAACTACCAGCTCTCTGGGGTTATTTATAAAGTCTTGGTTCTGCAGAGTGGGAGTTCTAAACGTATGTTATTTTACATTTGAGAAAATGCCTGACAGATGAGAGGGTTTTATGCAGTTCTAGAACTTTCTTTATATTAACAATGCACCCTGTCAAAGCAGTGCAAAAAATTCTGGCACAAGAATGTCCATTATCAAGGGAACTCATAATTGGCTTTCATATCAGCTTTCCTTCTTAAAATAGCCAAATGAACAAGGCAGGTAATTGCAAAGTTCACAGAGCAGTGATTACATTCTGACTGTAACAATCAAGATGCCAACAGACTAGAGACCTATTACACACACAAAAATGCTGATTTTTTGTTTACAGGTGACAAGAAAGCCAACCTTTAAAATATATTTATGCCACCCCTCCATTCTACTCATTCTACTGAGATTTACACATTTTTTTGTGGCATTTCAGCCCTTTCTACACTGGTTCAACAAGGTAAACAAAAAATGTCTTTTGCTGAAAGGAAGTGATCAGTTACTTTGCCTTTTGTGGGTGTACTCCAGCACATCCTGATGCTCCTTGCTGAGCTCAGCTGTGCTATAACTAACTCTTAACATATCTTAATATCTTCCTTTTGTTCTCTGTCACACATTGGCCATTATTCTGTAGCTGTTCTTATGCAATTGGATGTAGCCAACATCATTCCCACCATTGCTTTTCCATAGTTGTGGTATTTGCACAAGTGCAGCCCAAACAGAAAATTCCACTGCACCACAAACCACAAAATGGCTTTTGGTGAGGTTTTGTTCCACCAGGATTGTTTCCTCCAGTCTTGTATCCAACCCAGAGCTCTGCCCCTGGTTTCACCTCGCTATTTTTTGATGATGATGAGAAAAATGTTGATCTTTAAAAAAAGAAATCATTGCTTTGAAAATTCATAAAGGTGACATGGCAATGATACCCACTTTCTGTTTTATATTTAGCATCAAAATATGTCATCAGTCAGCTGCAATCTTCTGGCTTCTGCAGCTTTTGCTAAGAAACTAACATTTATTAAGTCTCACCATTGTAATTAAGCTGTGAACTTTGTCACTTCTTTTGAAAGGGCCATTATCTGATTTTCAGCAGTTTCCCTCATTTTCAAGGAATTTCTCTTTGCACCTTTAGCACCTTCCTTCCTGTGCTTTTCTGGGACAGCATAAAGAAACAGAAATATGAAAAATGAAATGTATCATACCAAATATATCACACCAAAAAATCAGTAAAAAACACAAAATAATTCTCAGTATTTACATTACCAAGAGCTCTGCACAACTCTCAGGTGTAATTCCCTGTACCTGACTATTCTGGCAGAAGTGAGAAGTGTTTCCCAGGCTGCAGCCTACTCATTAAAAAGCCCATAGAAATAAATTCTGTGAGTTTTATGGTAAAACAATGCCAAACACAGACCAAAGGGCAAGATTTAGAAACATCTTCCAAATGAGGGACTGAATGCAAACACAAGGGCCCTGTTCTTCCAATGGCATAAATCAGAAAGTCCTGGGAAGAAATTCTTCCTTGATGCATGTGCTGAGATTTCCACCCTGCAAGTAGGGAAAGAGGCTCCTGTTTTGCATAACTGTACAGTTATTTTAGTAAAAACTCTTTTTTTTTTTTTCTTTTCTAAAATGACCAGCACTTAACTATTCTGCCCACTGCCTAATTTTCATAATTGAACTCTCTTTTCATCTCTCTGGGAAGATGCAGTTCCCCAGGGATGTTAATGGTGTCATGGTTGGACTCTCTCCACTCTCACCTGTCATCCTCAAATTCTTCCTCAGTCACAAGAAAGTTTTCCTCTCTTTAGGTCAGCCCCCCATTAAAACTGTTTTTAATGGTAAATCTTCATTCCATATGACCCATAACTAGAGTTCTACTGATGCTGTGTTTGAAATGCTGGTGAACACTGGAAATCTCAAGTTTGACCCCCCCTGGCCTCTTTGATGGCATTATTTTGGCAATGTGGTGACAAGTCATGACCAGCACAGGTAACACTTGACTTTTTTATGAAAATCAAAGATCCCTTTACCCTCTTAGCAGGACAACAGTCAAGTGTGGCACTCAAGCAAAGGGTAACACCAAGTTAGTTTTCATTTTTTAAGTAAACTCTTTAACTTATCTGGAATAAGTCATGAGAAGTCTGTTTCATATTTCATGTATTTTTGACATTCCAATGGCCCTCAATGAACAGGAACTATAAAGATCCATCTCCATGCAACAAAAGAGATGAACACAGGAAATCTTTACCTGATGAAGCTCATGCTCACCCTGAAGATACTCCTGAGATCTTTTATATGTGCAAAATACTTTTACTGCACAAAACAGCAAAAACATGAGGAAGTAAAATACAGCTGTAGGGACTGAAGCAAAAAGACTGAAGTGCCACAGTGAAAATACAATGTGGTGCATGTCTTTTAAAAATACATTGATCAAGATGTCACAGAAATAAATTCTGACTGTGGTCATGAACACAAGGGATGAAAATACAGATTGGCTGTTGGAAATGAACCAGTACAAAAAGGAGAGAGGGCAACGATTCCAAAGATGAAATATTGAGAAATTCAACTGGGAGGAGAGAATTAGCCATGGACAACTCTGTGTGCATTAAATGAGAAATGTCTGGGCCAAGTCTGACTGGAGAAAAAAAGTGAAATCATCAGGAATTGTGAGTCTGAGCCAAGTACAACAGTAAATGAGCAGAAATTTGGAATCAAGTGATGCACTTAGTGCAACCTGGCAGCAACTGGCAATACAATTATAGTCAACACAAGCACAATGAGGCACCATTAGGACTTAGCTGGGGCTACAAGAAGCTCATCTTAGTTCAAATGGACACATTCAAGGAGAAGTTTTACAATATTTATAGTGGAATCTACAGAATTCTTGTTTACTTTAGTTTTTGAAAGATAAGAACTAAGGAAGCATATTATAAGATAAAAATGGATTCAAAAGACAGATTTTTAGCTTCTTTATGTAGTGGCATAAGGATCAGGGATATTATTNGACACTCCTTGCAGTGCAACAGACATTGGGGCACCCATGAACACTTGGTGTGTGAGTGGGTGTGCAGTTTGCTCCAGAGTACAGAACTGTTCATTGCCCCTCACAGATGCAGTTTGTGTGTGCAGTTTGTTCCCAGAGTACAGAACCATTCATTGCCCCTCACAGATGCAGTTTGGGTGTGCAGTTTGCTCCCAGAGTACANGTGTTTTGATGAACACACTCCTTGCAGTGGGACAGACATTGGGGCACTGATGAGCACTTGGTGTGTGAGTGTGTGTGCAGTTTGCTCCCAGGGTACACAACCATTCATTGCCCCTCACAGATGCAGTTTGTGTGTGCAGTTTGTTCCCAGAGTGAACCATTCATTGCCCCTCACAGATGCAGTTTGTGTGTGCAGTTTGTTCCCAGAGTACAGAACCATTCATTGCCCCTCACAGATGCAGTTTGGGTGTGCAGTTTGCTCCCAGAGTACAGAACCATTCATTGCCCCTCACAGATGCAGTTTGGGTGTGCAGTTTGTTCCCAGAGTACAGAACTGTTCATTGCCCCTCACAGATGCAGTTTGGGTGTGCAGTTTGTTCCCAGAGTACAGAACCATTCATTGCCCCTCACAGGATGCTCACAAGGCAAGCACACACAAGAGGAGCCTGGAGATAATGATGTGTAACCATTTTCCACTGAGAATTGAGAGATCATTCCCTTGAACACAAGAACTGTTGGCATCAAAAGACGTTGATGGTGCAGCATTGACAGGGTGAGTCTTTTACACTCACGTGGCATCTGCTGCTAGAAGACATTGTAACCCCAAAAACCTGCAAATACTCATCCTTACGACATTCCTCTGAGGGGAAAAGATCCTGTCAAACCTCACCTTATTGTGAGGAAGCTCCCTCACAGAGAAGCAAAGTGGATTTCTGCAGTCCTGAAGGAAGTGGTAACAACACAGAGCTTGTCTCTCATTAGTGTGGCACTGCCCCAGCCATGAGCCATTCACCTGTTTCAGTTCCTGATGGAAGGGAGCCCAAAATGTGAAGTACAACAGGAACATGAACAGCACTTGGATTTCAATCCAGTCATAATTTACAGCTGTGAAGAGCAAAACAGGATTAGCAGTCCTCCTCAGTTCCTAATCCTGCAGAAGTAAGTTACTAAAGTCTGAAAGCACTGAAATGTTTTTGTGAAATAAAGACCCAACTGAGCTGTGAGGGCATTTACAGCTTAATTAAAGTTACAAATTCAGCCTCTGGGTGCTGGCTTTCAAAGAGTGTAGATCAAGCCATTTTTGTGTATGTGCCCCATATGGGATAATGCAATGTAGTACAAACTATTGAAAGGACAATATCCTCCTTTTTTTTATTCTTTCAAATCAAAAAACATGAAGAAACCACCTGGGGTAGAATGAGCACGCTGCAGTCATTTGCTCAGACCACTGCACCACTCAAACATTTATCCAGCTCTGAAGAAAAGCAGTCTGACTTTCAAAATTACTCACTCTGCTCTTGTAATCAGTCCCTTACAGACAAGAAAGGAAGAAGGGAATCTGAATTAAAAACATGCAAAGAGCCAGACCTTCTCCCTCCTCGTGTGAAGAGAGACCTGGAGGCTGGGGGTGTGAATCCCATCCCTCCATGTCATGAATCAGATGTGGCAGGCAAGCAGATGGTGTGTGATTAACCACCCCAATGCTCTCCTGACCTTGTTCAGTAATTAAATGGGCACTAATTGCAGATTGCAGGAATGCCATCATTTATGAGTCAATAAATAAATAATTTGTCAGGTTCAAACCTAAGTTTTAGCCAAATTGTACCTTCTTCTTTGCACTGTATTCAGCAGTTATAAAGCTTTTTATTCAAAAACCAAAACCAACAGACAGCATTGCTGTGGAGAACAAGTTTCCTGAGTTTTCAGAACATCCTGCCTGTCAACCAAGTTGTCTATTCCTATGTAATTTTCATTTTTAGAACATAAAAGAGACTCTTGTTTATTGATACAGCTCAAAAATTGCATTGGAAAAATAAAAGTGCTTACTATTTATGTATTGTTCTGTAACAGCAGTAACAGCTTTTCCAGCACAGGGCAAGAAGAAGCCAACAGTGCCAAGTGCAATTTCACCTCCCTAACAGCTGCATTTGATGCAGGGCAGGGTGGGAGTTTCTGGAAGTCTCTGACAGGCTGGGAATGAGCTTCACTTCCTCTTCTTTCTGAATCTGCAGTGTAAAATCACAGGCTCATGTAGCAGCCCAAGCAGAACACATGAAAGAGAAGCAGCTTATCACGATATGAACATTTTGCTAGAGATGAGTGGCTGAACAACATTTTTTTATATTCATTTGATTGGGTCTTGATCTTCACCTATCACAAAGTTACCACTGTGCTTACCCTCAGTGACTAACACTGCACAATCCAAGAATTTAATCAATTCTATCAGGGATTTTGGTGACATGACCTCATCATGGTGAGCCATGCAATGTCTTGTGTAACATCAGAGGAAGGTTTGCTTTCTGCTCAGGATCTTGTTCAAAATGTCAGAGGAACAAACGAGTGTACAAATGTGTGTGTCACAGAGGGAAGTGTGCATGCAGCAATAAAGCATCACCAGTCCTAATTTCTGCCATGGCAGCACAGAATCACACCTTGAGTGGAAGGACAAGACACCTGTTTGTCCAGGAATAGCTGTAAAACAGCCTGAAACCACAATTCACATGGTTCTTGAACCAAAATTCACATGGTGCCTTAGCAGCAACATTGGTCTTCACTGCATTCAGATAAACAGAGAAACCTTCAGCTTCAGAGGGAATTTCTCCTCATATCAAAGGGGAAAATACATTCAGAATATTCCAAAACACTCAAGATATGTTTCCTAAGAGAGCAAAAATATGCCAAATTGTGCTTTGAGAAAGAAATGTTCCTATTCCTACATAAACACTTTGTGAACATTCCTGCCATGTGAAAATGTTCCCCTCTCCCATATAACCTTTTCTCTCTCATCACACACATCTGTGCTTTTCCTGTCATCCTGTGATAGTGCAGACAGTTCTCATACAGCCCATAGACACTCTAAATCTCATATGGGACTGGTTTTTATGATATATTTGTTTCTAGATCCCCTCCAGGCCCACAGCAATACACATGAATTGAGATGATGAAGCTCATGTGAGCTTTAAACAAATGAGGAGTTTTCAGAACTTTTTGTGCAGTTACAACAATAACAAAATAAAACATTTTATGTTACACAACCATCTCACAACCTGCTTTGACCATCAGGCACTGGCAGTGGAATGAAAAATGATGGATCACACCACAAAGGGCTCACAAGGGCAAAGTAATTGCAAAAACAGTGTCAGGTGATGGAACAGATCTGGAAGGGAGAAGGGACCAAAAAACAATAAGAAAATATTCATTAGGAAACATAAGGGTATCCAAGCTTCCCAGTCATTAGCAGATCTTCCCCATTAGCCTGAAATTGTAAATTTTAATAAAGCATATTAAATGCTATTTCCTTTCATCTGTTTAAGATTATGTAACATCCTTTTAGGATGGTAAAAAAAGCAACAACAAGCCCTTTTTTTTTTTTTTACAAAATAATTCAGTTTGTAGCCACTCAATTTGTAGCCACAGGAAAAATTAATATATTACAAATTAATTTGGGAAAATGCATAGTGGCTGCAGAGGTGTGTAACATTTGCTAAAGCTATTGAACTGAGTTGTACCAACCTGTATTTCTAATACTAAATTGTAATTCTAAGTAAAGTTATTTTGTTAAAGGGCTGAATTCATTGCATATCATTATTACAGTGATACTGAATCCACTTCCATAAATGTATCATAAAAGAAATGCAATTACCTGGTTCACAAGTGAATTTTATTGTGTTTTCTACCTATAGATTAATTACTCCATCAATTTTAGAAAATATGTTCTGGCAATAGTGTACACATCATCACAAGATACAAAAGAAAGTGTTCAAGATATAGATTATATTCAAAATATAGTCTTTTTTTTTTCTGTGAGTGGAATATCAATTTAGGGTATTTTCAAGGATCATTACATATCTTCAGCAATTCAGTGAAGAAAAAATCTGATTTATACATCACATTAGGTTAGTCAAACAAAGTCAAATACTGCAGAAGCCACTTATTTCTGTTTATAACCACAGTTGTGCCTTTCTTCAGGAGCTTTGCAACACAAACTTGAGAAGCTTTTTATAACATCCCCCATGGTCTTTGAGAAAAGGAGAGTACTGATGTGTCCATTGGCAGTAAATGAAGACCTGACCCTGTAAAGGCACAGAGAACAGCAGAGAACACCCAGGGAAATGTGGGACCTTTTCAATCAGCCTGAAAACCAAGAACAGAGAGCTGCAGAGCAGGGAGGGCTTTTCCAAAGGATCAGCTGGAACATTCCATTTGAACTCTCATTTAAACAGAGCTATTTGAGAAACAACCAGTGAAAAAGGCCACACAAATTGGCAAATATGTCAAGATTTCTTTTGAGCACTCATAAGGCTTAAATTCAGTGAGTAGAAGCAGGAATGTAATTGGATTACAACACATCAGGAATGGGCACAGGATTCAGGGGTTTGCCTCCTGAGATTAACTGAACACTGATTAGTTTCCACAGCAAAGCCAATGCAAAAAAAGATTTCAAATTTCACTGGAGAGGTAGGTAGCAGGGGGAAAATCCTTAATAAAACCCAGTGTTTAATCTTCTTTTTTAAATAGAAATTGTTTACTTATTACTTAAAAATTGCTTGCTTACTTTGCTTGTACTATGGCATTACAAAGTAAAGAAAATATCTTTAAAGAAAATATGTCTCTCTCATGCTGCCTCTGTTTCTCTACACCTTAATCCTTCCAATTCTGCCTGTCAGGTGTCACATACTCTTTAAGCTCACAAAACTATTTTTTGGCAGAGTTGTTTTGATAGATGCTCAGCATGTAAATATATATATATATATCTCACATACTTTTTGAGCCAAAGTAGCCTTTTTTCCATCACAGTTGCTAAGTGTTTAAAAAAACCCAAAAAACAATCAGGTTAAAAGAAAATGCTAAGAATCAAGTATATTCACTCTGATATCCACTGAAGTTTTCACAAATTATTTTGGCCTTTTCTCTCTACAAAGATTCAGTCATTTCAGTTTTACTGACATGAATCTTCGAGATGATTGAAATTCATGGGGTGTGTAATTGCACATTTTCATTTATTCACACAAATAAGTTACAGGAGAAGTGATTTCTCCCATAATTAGGTACCTGTGAACTAATCAGAGACAAAAGATCACTTGTATATTGTGAAATTTACCCCAGGAATAAATGTCAGCACAAGACCTGCATTGCTCTTAAACTCCACCACTGCCCATAGAATGACAATTCCTTATGTAAGGTAATGCCATTTTTGTCCTGTATTTTCATTTTACATGAAAGACAACCCAAGAGATTAAGGACCCCATAACTTGGGTGTAAATGATCTATAAACAACTGGTAAAATGTAAAAATGATACCATTCCTCATCTGTCCTCAAAATACACTGAATGTTCAGGTTGTGTATTCAGTGATGAATTTTCAAGCTATGTTGTGTCAGTCAAGGCTTTTTCCACTTCACTGGTAAAAACTCCCTGAATTTCAGTAATAACACCTTTAAATTAGAAATCCTGTAATAAAAATAAATATTTCACATAGGTTTTGAGGGGTCTGTTTATATTTTATTCAGTCATTTATAATCAGGCTTCTTCCTTTTCAACTCCAACCACATAACAAAACATTCTATATTCATCTGATTTATTCTCAGATTGTTGCTTTATTAAACATAAGCAAGAAGTAACAAGTGCTGAACTCATTCCTTATTATAATCCTGATTATTTATTTCATGGACTCTACAGCAGACATTGTAAATGTTGGCCTCCAAGCCTTTTCAAATTCCATTTGTGCTGGATAGCAGTGGTGTGAATTCAGAATTCCCCAGTACTTTCAACTTTAATTTTTCACTTGATTTACAATTTCCTGATATATATGCAGTGACAGGCAAAAAATTTAAATTTACAAAACTAGGAAATCTTGTAGCTCTTGGAAAGGAAAATCCTGCTACTTCCCCCATAACTACTACAGTTTGGCTCAGCAGCCACTGAATTGGCAAAATCTGGGATTTACTCTCCTGCTGACTTGCTGGAACCTTTGAAATTACTTTACACTGTAGATTTTTTTTATTTTTTATTTTGACACGTGCCTTTTTTTCCACTGAAGTTTTGCAGTACTGTTTTCTTATACCTTACATTTTTGTATGGAACACACAGCAGCTGAAAAGCTCAGTAAGAGCACATTGCATTCAGCTCATGGGCTCACACCATTAATGAAACTTCCTCTGCCCTCCCTGTCTTATAATTATTGTGGTGAACCAAAAAGTGACAGTAAATGTGTCTCACACTTCCATTGTGGCATTGAGCACGTGCCTCTGAAGAATAAGCTTTGGTTTTAAATCTTCCAACATCAACCATTGATTTATCAATTAAAAAATGACAATCAGAAGTAATGGAAAGGTTTCCTTCAGAGGAAAAGATGATTGTAACATTTTGGAAGTAAATGACTGAATCCTGTGTGTCACATAATTGGGTTTCTTCTTTGGAATTCTTGTCTGGTTCAGAATCAACATCTAACAGAGGTTATACTGATTTATAAAGATTATGAGTATATCCATTAAAAGAAAACCCTCTGGGAAACACTCACAGAATCAGGGAACATGCTGAGATGGAAGGGACCCATCAGGATCACTGAGTCCTGCACAGGACACCCCCAGAGTCACACCCTGTGCCCAGGGGCATTGTCCAAGCCTTTCTTGAGCTGCCAAGCTGTGACCACTTTATGTATCCTTATGTTTGAATGGACTAAACCCCAGTTAAATTATGCTAAAATCTTATCTATAAGCAGGCACTCCAATCAAAACTCTTCCTAACTGGAAGATCCCCTGACCTACAGCTTGGAATGTGACTGGAGGTTGCACAGACCACAGGCATTTCTATGTTTGCTCATGTCCTTGCAGTTCCTCACCATAACATCTTCTTTTTTAGATCCCTGGACTAAATGTGGGAGGGTTTAATAGAAATAGTGGAAAAGTTTATGATAAAATATTTTTACTTACTCTGTGACATTTTTCAAGACCTCACACTTGACCTACCTACTCTTTTGGTAGAATTTTTGAGTTTTAATGGACATTAATCATGAAAGAGTGTGAATCAGATTAGAATCCAGGATTCTACACACACAGCCTGACCTCAAATACATTTGTGTACATTCACATTTAATTGTGTATATTCACATTTACATTATCCAAGTTTTAGTTCTTTTAAACACTAAATTAAATGGTTACTTGAACAGAGTAAAGCTTGTATTTCATACTCCTGGTTTGAATAAGGGCACACACCAGTCTTCAATATTTGCATAAAAGCTAAGCCTGTTTATGCTGATAATTGGGAAATCTGTTAGAAGAGACTATTTTATCACATTCCTCCATCATCACATTTTTTAAGCAATGGAAATCTTGAAAAGTAATCTGAAACAGATGAGTTTTTGTCATCTAGCTGTAATTCTCCCTTCCATTGCCTATGGAGTGACCTGCAACTGAGGAAAGGTGAATCTGTTTCCTGGTGTCCCACCAGGCTCCATCACAGGTATTTGTGCCTCTGTGCACATTGATGCAGCTGTTTTAGCTGCAGACCAACAACACTGAGTCAGAGTGTCCAGAACTGTGTGCTGTGGAGCCAAACTCTCAACCTGCTTCCATCAAATTCCCAATGCCTGGCAACATTGGAACTCATGGCCAAAAAAACTGGAGCAGGAGAATGCAATGCAGAAAGCAACAGCAAAGAGAACACATTTAATCTTTTCTTCTAGAGAGCAAGTACCAGAAAAATAGCCTTTGATGCTGAGAAATAATAAAAAAATAATCTGCACTCAGTGCTGGAGAGTTATGTGGGTCATGTCTAATCATTTCTTCTTGCTATTACTATAAAAAAATTAAAAAAGGTGTCTCACACTGTGTGAAATCGTGGTCTAAAGCTTCCCAAGTGGTACAGAGGATATACAATCAGTGGACTATTAAACAATGCAAAATAAGAAATCAGGTTATGCTGTAATGGATCCCAGACACAGCAATCATGTTAAACAGAATTTCTTTAGCTGTGGGAGGCTGTGTAACCATGAGACTGCTTCTCAGATACAAAGCTTCTCACTTTATTCACAGAGGTAGAAAAATCCAGCTCTTTCTGACCACTAGGAACAAAAGTGCATCTTGGTATTCTTGTCATTTATTGCTGCTTTTGGATGTTGATGAACAGTTCCCTGCATGTAATTCTGGATTAACACCTCAGAATCACAAAATACTCTATGTATATGATTCTATTATGTGACAGACAATGCACCTGATTTTTCATGGCAAAATTTGGAAATGGCAGTTCCCAAAGTCAGCTATGATTGCATTGTTTGAGGAAAAACTGAACAGCTAACCAAGATTCTTGGACAAGCTGTGCATTGAAGGGCTGGATGATTCTTGGCTCAATAATTAAAAAAAAACACCCACAAATAGAATCACTTACCTTGTAGCAAGGAGTGAGCAAAGAAAAAGAAAACAGTCATTACAATGAATTACAGAGAATTATCCATAAATACCCCTGTCTGTACAGCAGCAGCCAAATATGACCCTATTTTGGAGAAAATATCACAACACCCTCAAAGGCAGCCATGGATTGCCTTTTCTAGATCAGTGTCAGGGACTGCCCTGAGCTGCCTGGGAGTGCCCTCTTTAATTCACAGCAGAACAAACTGAAACAAGGGATGCAATTTACCTGAATAAATTGGCTCAGAAAGTCAATCAGAAAGACTCATTCTGGGGACTATGACTAAAGAGACCACGTTTCCAAATTGAAAGCAATTTCATGCAACTCTACTGTTTTGTTATCCACAAAGAAATCCAGACAGGTACTCACTTTCCATGGAAAATTCACTAGAAATGGTGGACTCACAGAAAGATAATTGATTGTATTCTTTGTCTTTCTAATGGGAAAAAAAAAGTTTCATTCTTCAAAATTATTAAATCAGATAGGCAAGCTGAAAACCCTGGAAAAATTAAAATCTGATTTTTTTTCTGAGCCAAATTATTTTATGCCCATATAGAGCCATGACCTTTACTTGCAACCTTTGGTCTGGTTTTGTGTTCTGCAGCTGGGAGGAGAATCAGATCAAACTATTACAAGGGTAATAACTACCTGACAGTTAATTTGATTAATCCTTTTGATTCCTCAATATTTAGGGTAGTTCTTGCAGAATACACTGACATGGCAGTTCTTGGGCAGCACAGGAGGTTTTGGTAATGAGAACCATCACAGTGCAAGAAGCTGAGGAGTTGATGGAGCCTCCTGCTCTCAGCTAAGTGAGGCCAAACAAATCCCCTGGGGCTTGAAAATCTCCAAATCTCCACAACCTCCCTGGCAAACCTGTTCCAATGATTCATTATCTCATCATCAGGGTTTTTTTCATATAGACCTAATCCAGCCACTCCCATTTCCATGCATGAGCACTCTCTCCATCTCCCACCACTGTGCACCTCAGATCATTGTCCTGCTGACTTCTTAGGTATTGGCTTTTTTTTTGCCTGCTAATGGATGTAAAAATTGTATTTGCTCAGACTGCAACAGAGTAACTGCCAATAACTACAAACAGGGGAAATGACACTGCATTTAGTTTTACTTCTTACACAGTGATATTTGAGTATTTTGTACAGTGAGGTTTATCATTTAGAAGTAATTCTTCAAGATAAAAAAAAAAGGGGGGGAGGGACAGCAAAATATTATTTCATTTGAGTGACAGATCACAACTAAAGAACAAGAGTTAAACTACTTTCAGTTTGCCCATCACACATTCCCCCACCCAGTATCAGCATTCCTACTCATACTCTGGCACCAGTAGCTGTGAAAAAAGAAAAGAGTTCTTTAAATCTGGACAGAAATCAGGACTCTGGCAGAACCTTGTCTTAAATAACATCCCTGTGATTAACAAGACAAAAAGACAGAAACTGAATGACACAGAGTAGGGACATGAGCTTCTGAAAGGAGCTTTCACAGACATTTTCAGTTATTGGAGAGGGTTCATCTCACAGCATTCTGGGAACATTCCTCTTCCCCTTGCATTGTGAAGAACATCTCAGGAGCATTTTTGCCTCTGGAGCCTTTGGAGGCAGTGGAAGCTTTGCCATCACTGGTCACACTGCTGCTCCTTTACTACTTACATGCTTCAAAATTCAGTGCACTCACATTCCCTTGGCAAATTTCTTGGAGTTTATTAATTATTTCTCCATTAATATTTTTTCTGCTTTTTTTTGAGAGAAAAGCATGTTGGAGCCTGCAGGTAAATCTGAATGAAAATTTTCCAATATCAAAGTTCTAATAAAGGACTGGTTCCTTAGCAGCCATTAAATAATTAAGAGGTTGCAGCAGCAGTTTCAAATGGCCCTTGTCAATGCTTGATAATTTATTTGCACATCAAAACTATAGATCATGGGCAATATGCGTTTCTAGTGACATTTTAGGACAGATTGTAAAGTTCTAAGGCAACTTTGAGGACAAGAAAGAAAATACATTACATTAATAAAGAAGAAAAAGGAAAACATTTTTTGTTTTAAATTACACTCTACAGATTCAGTTCATTTCAATTTCATGCATCTTCCTTTGCATTTGCCCTCTATAATGAAAATCAAATTACTTTGCATCAAATGAGAATAGACTGAGGCTGAAGGAACAGCATGTTTTGGTTTATCATTCCATACCTGTCCAATGTTTTTCTCAGGTGCTGCAGCCCAAAGCAGCCCAACTCCTGTTAAACTGGTGAGTGTTATCCTTGGAGAGGGCAGGACAATGGATTTTGATGTGTCTCTGTGAGACAGTAAGGGATGAGCCAGCAGAGCAGGAGGCATTTCCAAACACAAGCACATGTGGCTCTTTGTGGGAATTAATCCTTCCCAGTCCTGGCCTCTACAGAAACTCTCAGTGTGCTGGTGTTCTCTCAGCTCCCTGGCTGAGGACAGCTTCTCCTGGGTACAGAGCCTTTATGTGTGCCCATTGTCCAGATCTCAGCACACTCACCCAGCCAGGGTGGTGTGTCTGTGATGTTTTGTGCTGTGTGTGAGGGGCCAGCCCTGCAGGAAGCCAGGAGAGCTCCTCAGGTGGCAGCAGGGGACCCCTGCCATGGTGAGTGGCAGCAGCCAGTGCTCCCCTGCCTTTGTGCACCAGTTCAGGTCAGCACACACAGCTTTTCCTTTTGAGAGTACATTGAATTAAACACAGCACACCAGGGTATGTTCAATTCACCAGGCTCCCAACAGCAATCCTAAAACACCAAAAGAAAGCATAAATGTGTCACCTAGTTTACATTAGAAATGGGAAGGGCTTGTCAGAAGCTCCACTTTATTTGTTCACAAAACAGGACCTTCCTTCAGCTTTTGGGAATTTTGAATTGGAAGTGTCCAGCTTTCCATCAATTTTACACTAAACTGCAGTTGGAGGAGAAACAGGTTTGAGTCTTTTCATTCTTAAGCCATGGATGACTTTATTATATGTGAAAAACAGCCTCACAATCCTTCTGAATTTTAATCAGATTATCAGGTATATTCTGAAATAAGATTTGTTTGCAATGAAAACCAGCTGTAACTATGAAATAACTGCTTTTTCAGTCTTTCCAGATAGAGAAGCTAAATCACTTTTCTCTAAAAAATGCCATCATTTTTTAGAGAATCACAACAGAGCAAAGCATTTTGGGCTTTATTTGTTTGCTTTTCCCTAAGAAGATGTTTAAAGATTCCTTGGCAAATATCAATAAAGCCTCAGCTGAGGCAGAATTCAAGTAGGAACACACAAGCCCTGGAAACTAAACCCCCATGAACATAAAGCAACTGCTCTTTCTTCTTTTTACCCTTAAGCAAGCGCAGAAAAATCAAGGTCAAGCTTCCAGGACTGAATGTTTGCTACTGAAAGTCAACAATTCCCAACCTCAACGCTGGCTGCTGTGGCTGCTGATCTCTCTCCAGAGCTTAGGGAATGTGGAGGCTGAGAAACCTTCAACCCAAGCTTTTTAAAAAGCCCCAAGAAAATAACATTGCTGCCTTCAAGCTTGCTAAATTATTTTGTGCCCTTGCAGTGCTTTGAATTCAAGCCCTCTCAATAGAGAAGAGACCACATTGGATGGCTGGGAGTTATCACAAGAGTACAAGCTGTGCACTGCCCACAAGCCCAGGACATTCTTGTGCTGCAGAAAAACACTCCTGCAATGAGATTGAAATGTGCTCCATTTACCAGGAAGAGCTTCTTGAGAAAATGAGTTCCTAATTTTTCCTCCTGGCCAGAGGAGGTTCCATGGGGTACCAGAGTTGCACATGGAGCAGGACAGCAACAAGTTTATCCTTAGCTCTGTAATTAAAAGAGAAGCAAGTCATTGGTAACGAGGAAGGGCTGAGCTGACTTCAAATCCCTGTTCTCTGTTTGCTCAAAGTTTTAACAGGGGAACCCAATAGATCTCCTAAAAGGAGCATGACTTTCTGATAGCAAAGACTTCTTTTTCATTGTCTCAATTTTTCACTCATAAAAATGAGGCAACAGGAGCCAAACACCTTACTTTAGAAGGAAAGAAAAAAATTTATCTATTACACAATTTCCCTATATGTTCATCACTAAAGATGAACATCAAAATTATCAGAATTTCTTATCAGAATTTCTTCAGAGGAAAACTCTGATAATGAAGGCAGATCCCACACCAAATTAACAAAAAGTAAATCTCAAAATAGAACTGAGTTTAGGCAGCATTAATAATGAAAGGGCAAGATGAGGAGGCTGGAGACAAAGGAAAATAAATGAAAATGGCAAGAGGGCTGCAGACATCACAGGGGAATTCAAGGGAACAGCACAAGATCTCACTGTTGGAAATCAGAAGCAATAAATGTATGCAGGAAGACCAGCAGAAGTACATTAGGAAGGATAATATCCCAGAAACAACTGAAAGATTTATGTCTTTATAGTCTTATGCACACAGCCTCAGTGAAGGAAGTGTATTCACTGAAATTTCTGAAACAAATAAATTTCTGCTCCAAAGACTGTAGTGCATAAAAACCCTGCAAACATTCCTTAAATATTGGTCTTCCCACATGAGAAAGGAAAGTGATTGTTTCTTAATCAGCATAAATATCTCATTGGAAAAACAAATCTGTCCAAACCCTTGTTCTTAAGGCAAAGAAAATGACTTCATTTGTCAGAATCACAGTAAAAACAAACTAAAAACCAATAAAATTATTATGATTGGGAGATTGCCACTCTTCTGCCACCATACAGGTGCAATTAAAGATCTGAAGCTGAAGGGACTGTGAGTACTGCTGTGAAAGCTTCCCAGCTACACCAGTTATTCCTCTGGCTGTCTGAGAGCCACCTGCAGGAGCAGGACACAAAGCCTGGAAAAGAGCAGGTATTGTCACAAATAGTCCTGGCAGCAAATGTATCCTGCCACCTCCTAAGGCCCAATAGTAAATCCAGGCTAAAATTATTCATTAGCAGGTCTGGAGCTGTTTTTCCCTGCCAACACTGTACCTTAATTCAGGCACTCAGCCACTCTGCCATGTGCTCCCTACTGCATTACACAGACACTGCTCATTCCACACCTGGCTAGAAAACAGCTCCCTTGGCCAGAGGGTGACTTCCCCATCTCACCTGAGCCCTGCACATGCTCCAGCTCCACCTGAGCTCATCCAGCTGAGCAGGACTCTGCACACAGCCCAGCTGAGGAGCTCTGACCAGCACAGCAGCCACCTGAGCATCGTGTTTGCCATTTTCAGTGCCATGTCAGTGCTGAAACACAATTATCTTGCAGCTGATTAATTCACTCACATGTTACTCATTACTCACTGACAGCAGAAATGCTTGCAATTAATCACTAACCACATGGCCTGGCAATATCAGCCTGTTTCTGTTACTTCATTTCAAATTCACTTAGCTGATTTCACCTCATGTTTGAGCTTTAAGACACCAATGAATTCATCTACTACTTACAACAGGGTAAAAATGAAAAGAGATGTGTAAGATTGATGCTTGCACTATTCTAGAGTCTCTCAGACCACTTGGTCTTATCTCTTTAAAATTTTTATCACTGCATAGGATTTTTCATCACTTAATAATTTATCTGCTGTGTTGCTGTGTGCCACCTTCTTCCCATGACACAACACCAAACACATTCCTGGAGACCTTATAAATCAGATATGCTGCAATCTCATTGCTGATAACAGCTAAAATGAACAAGGTTACCAGGGTAATCTACCACAAAGGGTCTTAGTTAGCTTGTTGCTTTTCCTTTATTATATTTCTTATGGTTTTACTTACCTTTTCAGGTGATAGATTCAAAATCCTTGCACACATATTAATTCAGACTCCTGGGAACAGTTGTTCCATGTGCTTTTAGGCTTTTTTGGGGTTGGTTTTGTTTGTTTGGGTTTTTTTAATATGTAAATTATGTACAGTACTCTCCCTTTTTTATACATATATCCCAATATATTACTCCAGTTTTAGTAGATTAAGTACAAGATCCTTGCTAATAGTAATTTGACAGTTATTCCAGTTCTATGCCAGTTTTCCCACTGAGTGAAGCATAATCATGCTGAGTACAGCCACTTTTAAGGTGTGTTACAAAGTTCTTTCATTAAGTTTCTTTCCAATGAGAGTTAGATTGCAGTTTTCATTTTTGGAACTGGGAGATCTTTTCAGGTAATTCATGAGGTATTGCTTTGTTAGCTGAGAGATCATTCTTTCAAATTTGCTGGAATTTGACATTTTACACAGAAACATGACAAGCTTATAGAAGAAGTTTCTGAAGCACAGGGAAGATTTACAGTTTCTCTCACACATAAATATAAATACAGAAAGAAAAATGAAAAAGAGCCTGGATTTGATTCATTGACAGTAACTCCATTTTGCTGAAGTTTACCACAGTGAATTGCAGAGCTATGGATATATAATGTTTTCACCTAGAGCTTGCAGCAATTTTTTTCCCCCATAATTTATTTCCTTGTGATATAAAGTCTGTAATTTGCTTGAGAGGGAGAATCCAATTATTCTCCAATTAAGAAAATTCATGTCCTTTGTTTAACTGGAAGGGATCCAGACTCATATAGTTAAATGTTCTTTTTTCTCACCTTTAACAAAAAAAAAAAAAAGTTCTTTATGTTTTCAGGAAATAGCATCATTTATTTCCTCTAGATTTAATTCCTGGAAGATCACTTAACAGATCTGGGTGGACAGAGTATCAGGGGCAGTTTTACAACCTTGTAAATGTCTGAATCTATAGTCTCTATGCATCATAAATATTGCAATTTGCATATCTGAGAGTTGCACTTTTTAAAATAAAGTGTTGCACTGAGGTCCTTGATCATGGTCTGAGGAAATTTAACCTGATCTCAGTGTGGGCTGGGAGTTATGCCTTGATATTAAAATTCTGGTCTGCCCATGCCCACTGGAAGCTGTGTGCATTGTGTCATTTGCATGGAAAAATTCATGGATGCTTTTGAAATTCTCTGAGCCTTAACTGCTGCTTGCTGGGGATTTACAATTTCTTCCTAAAGCTTGTTTCCATCCCCATGGATTGGGAGTTGACAATATCTGGTAGACAATAATAATACTAATACTAATAATAAGGCTTAAAGTCAAGGACTCCTCCTTTCCCCAGTCTTTTAGTAGCCATGATAAATTTGACTTCAGTTTCCTTATGAAGGGTTCACAGATTATAGAGGGATCAATGTCTTCTTAAACTACCTAATAATATTTCACAATTTCTATTTTATGCTAAAAGGGGGTGGGAGGGAAGAAATTCAGCTGATAAGGGAGGGGGAAAAAAATCATCATTCAAAATTCAGAACAGCTAAATAGGTCATTCAAGTCTTATAATAATCTGCAGTATCCAGGAGCAGGTGATGACACTGGTAGTCAGGAACAGAAATAAGGAATACAGAACACTGACATTTTACAGAGCTTATAGCTCTCAAACACTGGATTGTCCCTGGCACAGCTGATGCTCTATGGGGTAACCCTGAAATTCTCACTTGTATGAAGGCAAAAATATCCATGAGAATGTGAAGATGAGCTCTATAGTCTCAAAATGTCTGCATTTTAAGCCACTCAAATACAGTGGCTTTAATACTGCTTGGAATCCTTTAAATAGTCCTGAAGGTAATGACCAGTCCTCTCACTGTGGCAACAGCCCCTTCTCTGAGCTCACTTTGCATTAGCCACTACTGGCTAATGAATGATCATCACTCCAATTTGCCAGCCCAGGAATTCATTAAAAACCTTCTTCTCCTGCAGCCTGCAGAAGGTAACTAATCAGCTGACTTCATTGCAGCTTTGTTCTCCTCACAGGAGCATGGTGGCCAGCTCCCTGTGGCCTCATCTAAAGCCATAGAAATGTTTTCTATAGAGGGAAAACGGTTGTGAGCACATGACAGCAATTTTTCCAGCTCTTCCCAAAAGTGAGTTCTGTTTTTTCAAACCTATTGATGATAACCAAGGACCAAGATGGAAATCTTTCACCTCTGCTGCACTCAGTGCTCTGGGATGATCCTATTGTCCACAGCCACTGAGAGATGTGCCTTAAGCTTTTTACAAGACTACCAAAACCACAGTTTATTAAATTACCTAACAGGATTCCATGGCTGCAATGATTCACAGTGTTACAGACACACAGAAATCTTATCAGACATGGATTTATCGACAGTTTCCTTCTGAAATAGCATTGTGTAAAATCATCCAAACAGAAATTAGAATGCAGGAAGAGAAAAATAGTACAAACATTTGTCAGAAAGTGCTTGTAAATCTGCTGGATGCAACAGAAAGTGATACTATGGTATAACAAAAGAAAATGGTGGACAACACCAAAACAGGAGGCTGCAAAATGATAAGTATTTCAGTGCAACTGAAGTTTCCTAGTCTTTGAGGACTTCTAGCAAAAGTAAAGACTTCTAAAAACTAGACTTCCATATAGCTGAAAACATTATGCTGGAATATAAAGAGGACAAGTTGGAGCAAACATCATTCTTTTTTAAGGCTGGGAGCACAGTAAGGTGAGAGAGCACAAAGAAAGGCTGCTCAGATTTAGGAGGAATGTCCCTCTGTGATGAACACATGGCAATGAGATGGAGGGGGCTGCTCTGGATATTTTCTGTTAATTTTCTGTCCTTGCTCCAAACAAGGCACATCAGAAGCAAAAGGACTGCACTCTCCCTGTGCACTTTCAGAGCAATTCAATGTTTAAGACACCAGCAGGAGCAATTATGCCTGATGTTCCAGGGCTCAGAGGAAAGAAAAGCCTGTTTTCTCCAGCACAGTTCTCCATGCCCCTCATTCACAGGGACAAGCAAAAAGGCCTGGTGTAATTAATTATCACTGCATTTCCAGACTGCTGCGTTATCACACTCTTACAGTGAGAGATCTGAGACCTGTTTCTGCCCAAAGGCTTTACCAGGGCAAGGAAGGAACCTGGCCCACAGCCAGGAGGTTAAAAAGTGCTGCTGCACTTCCAAATGTTACTTTGGCTTGCCGCAATGCTGTAAAATCTGCTTAAACTGGGAAGGAACTTCCAGTGGGAACTTTACTTCAATAACCACGAGATGGCACCACAAGAAGCTGTAAAACCTGTTCGATTATCTGATCTTGCTCGTTTATGTAATTAATAAAGCAGGTGAGTAGGACTGTTTCTTTTTCAGGCAGTGCTAGAGAGATTACAAATGGATCTCTGCTAAGTGCCTTTGCTATTCCTCTAAGCTGAGCAGCCAATGTTTAGACTGATCCATTTCAAACAGTGCTGAAACAGACACAACATAAAGCAATATTTTAAAAGGTGATCAGTGCCCGCAAGTATCCAGTTTCAAGGTAATTTTAATCACATTTAGGGACACACATTTCACAGGCTGGCTCACTGAGCTCGTCCTGCAATGAGGCCTGTTTTTTTTTCCTGTTTTTTCCTGGTTTTTTTTTTTTCTTGTTTTTTCCTGGTTTTTCCTGGGTTTTTTTTTTTCCTGTTTTTTCCTGTTTTTTCCTGTTTTTTTCCTGTTTCTTCCTCCCAGAGCACTGTTCAACTCCTCTGCCTACCCCAGTGCCCTGCCTGCCATCCCACAGTCCCCCATCCTCTTGCAGAGCTGCCTCCCAAGACAGGCTTCACTGCCTGGGATGAAAGGGTCCCAAAGAGAGAGGAAAAAATTAATCTCTAGGGTCCTTGGCAAGACAAGGGGGCTCCTGGATCCTAAAGAGAATGATGAGCAGTATTTTCTGACGTTCATCTGGCCAAGGCTCTGGCTGAGGATCCCAGCTATCAGATCCCTGTCCTGCTCTGCAGGAGGAAGTTTCCCCTCTGCTGCCTCCATGGCACACACAGGGGTTTCTGTCTGGCAGCCTGAGCAGCCCAAAGCTCCCAGCACAGCACAGTGTGTGCAGTGCATGCTCCCTGTCCTTAGCATGGAATTCCTGCACACCTTCCCAGGTATTTTTTATGCCCACAAGTGATGGAGTGTCCTTGGTCACTGACATCCCTTAGACTATAATGGTGTTTCACCCTCCTGCTTCCTATCAGGAAGAACATTCCCAGGTTTTTCCTGAGGATTGGAAAGTCATGAAGTGATGATATGGCATGGCACAAACTGCTTTGTGTACTTCTCTACTCTGCCTTCAATGATCACCAAGGAAAAAACTTCAAATCCAGAACCCTTTAATAAAATACCTCAAAAACCACACTTCAAATGAGCTTTCTAAATACATATTTATCTGAACAAATACAGCACCTGTGCATCACTCCCCAAAAATGTTGAGCCCTCAGACAACAAAAAGCTCTCAATACTGTGATTTACAAACTGATCTTCTGACTTCTATCATATTCCTGATTAAGACATCTTATAAAAGGTTTAATTATTGCAATTGTTTTTAAAAATACACATTAATTGGGAATTCAGCCAAATACAATATTTGTTTTCTCCTGGCATCATTCTGCTGATACAACCTAATTAATCAGATTTGATTTCCACATTAAGCTATGTACTGGGCTGATACCTTTAAAAGTATTTTTTATAAGTTTCAGACCTGTTTCCTCATTAAACTCTGGGATACTGATTCCTGCTGCTGTTTCATAAAATCTCTTTGTGAATTTGCAATCTGATAACAATCCAATTCCTGTAGCTCACAGGGCACCTCCATCACCCTAAAGTGTGATGCTCAAAAGTGGCTCCATGCCCTACAATAAAATGTCCATATGACTGCTTAGAAAAAATAAATTTAAGAGAATTTTTTCAGAATCCCTAAAAGCAGTTGATATTTTAGCTAAAGCTGGTCAGACAAAATGTTAAAATTGCAGCTAAAGGTGGTTATGGCTGTATGAATTCTTTCCAACCTATTTTTCTTAAGCAATTTGACCTAAAATTACTGCATTGCAAAGTCAATATGGGTCAGACATCTCAGCCTAGGACTTTATTTAGCAACCCAAATAAGATGGGCTTTTCTTCTGTTCTCCAAGTGAGCCAAATCATTCTGCACCAACTTTATTGTGCTATCAGTGCAGACTGTCAGCATGATTCAGACAAGCCTTATGTTGCCTATCTTAGCTGGAGTTTGAAAACAATTAGCAGCTGCTGTTTTCTTCTGTATGAATCAGGTTCAGCCCTGCCAAATTTACTGTTTCAGAAGAAGAAGGCATCATAAAATGCACCATAGACATATGCTTGCCCAGCTTCTTAACACAGTTGTAGGACATAACAGAAACAGTGATGAAATATTAAAATTTCTGAAGCGTTGTCCTTTTTTTTATTGCTAGGTTTAACAAAATATGAACATGGGAGATCAGTGAAATAACCCACCTAGAAAATAAATACAAACATTCTTACTCAAAATGGCAGCTTTTGTCCTTTGGACTCCAGCCATTCTGTAATATTTGGGCCTTGAAATATTATTAACATAAAAGTTAAATAATAATTAAAAACTCAAAATTGATTTGACTTTTCAGATTAATATTTTGATGTGTTTATTTGTTTTTCTTTTTGATTATCTTTCTGATGTCCTCAACAGAACAATGACAATTCATACAGACCCAAGAACTGCTCAGGTAACAGAAAGGAAACCCTAGCTGATCATGTATTGTATAAATTTATATATTGTTATAGGTCTTTTCCTTGCTTTATCACTTTTCTAACGTTACTAATCTATTTTAAATCTATTACCATGCTTTCTTGTTGAAAAACACTCTAATACTCAGAAAAGCTTAAAAGAAAACAGTAGAACTCCAGGGCAGTCACAGAATCAAAACTACTTACACACAAAAAAGGGGAAAAATTATTTTTCATTGGAAAATTAAAATATTCCAAAACTATGTGATAAGTAAAAATGAAAGAATGGCAAAGAAAGAAATAGAGAGAGCGCATTTTATGCAAACATGTAGGTTTTATCCTTGGTTTACTGCTGAGCAGAATCTTAACACACATTTCCTAACAGATACCAATGGAGTTACCAAATGATCTTATATGAGGAGCCAAGATCCCACTGTGGTTCTGCAAGAGAAAATACAGATAAAGGTTAAAAGAATGCCAAAACTAAAAAGCATAAGAAAATGCAGCTGGTTTATATGTTTAGAAAAGGGGCATAAGAATCAGCCATGAATGAATTTATGTCATGTGAGACAAAAGCTACCAGAGAAATGTCTGAATGACAGCACAAACATCTGTATTGCTGCTTGCACTGTTCTGTGTTTATTAAACACTTTTCAGAATCTTTAGTTTCTGCTGCTGTTGACTTTCTGCAAGCAGGATTTCCACAAGACTTAGAAAGAATAACATCTTGTGTAGGTATTTGAAAATATGGGACATACAACCTTAGCTCCAAGGAATGGAAATGTGTATCTCCAGAGGTTTCTAAAATCCTGTGCTACTGAAAACACAGTCAATCCATTCTGGCATTTCCTTTAGTCTCCTGAGAATGAAATATTCCACTTTTGTATGGATGCATGCACAAAATCATCATTAATGATTAAGTCTTTAGCTGACACTAATTAGTTTCAACTATCCATGTGCTCAGCAGGCCCGACCTACTTCACAGCTCTGCTTCATTAGTGCTGGCAACTTAAAACAATATCAGTAAATTCATATTGACCAGCAGTGACCAAGCACCCAATGCAGGCACCACTAAAGCCAGTGAGAGCCTCCCCACTGATTTCAACAAGTCACAGGAAACCCCAAAGGCACAGAGAGAGGTAATGCAGAGACAAAAATCATCTCCCACCAGTAGCAACAAAAACAGCAACAAAAGGGAAAAACAAAACTCCAGTCAATTTACTCAGCACAGGCTTGTGCTGCTGTGCTGTGAAATACCAACCCCACAGAGGGAGCTCAGACCCAAGCATAGACTCAGAAGCAATTTGCAAGCTTTGTACTTCAAGGATATCAATTTAGTCAATCACTGGGCAGCAGCAATACACCTCAGGTTAAATTTGGAACTGTGCAGAAAAGCATTTGGACAGGCACAAAGAGGGGAAAGGAAGAGTATTTAGTCAAGGCAGTGTCCAGAGAAACTTGGCAAAGGCACATGGTCAGCATGATGGCACTGAATGCACAACTCCAAATCTTCATGTGGTGGAGCCACACAGAAAGTAAATGAAGCCATAGGTTGAAGCCCCTTTGACATGCCTTGACACACTTTAAATGAAAAATAGCTTTCATTTGCAGCAGCTATTATCCTCAGTAACATACCTATTTATCAATATCTAAAACATGTAACCACAACCACGAGCATAAGAAATGAAAAGCCTTGTCCCTTGACACCTTTAAGTGTCAATTAGAAGCTGCATGAGAAGGTAAATCTGAGCTGCAGCTGGAATAGTCACAGGTACCAGACACGTTTTTCCCACTAGAAGGTTCAATACATCTTCTATCTGCACAGAGTCAGATTTATTACTCTTGGTGGATGTTTTGCACACATATAACCAAGTCTTCCAATAGCACTTTGACAGATGCTGAAGTTTTCTTAGATATCTAAATGACCTTGTTTTTAAAAAGACAGACTTAAGATTTGTAGTAACAGAATCATTAGTCTTAGCACCACCACACTTGAAGAAAGACATTCCATTTGTTTAGAGCATATAAACATATTTCAGTTCTGTATTAGATGCTTTTGCAAGAAAAAAACCCAAACAAAACTGAAAAACAATGTCCCACATACACACACACACAACCCCCAAAACAAACAAATAAACCAACCACCAGAGTACAAGCAGAAGAAAAAGAGCATTTGCTGATAGAAGGGAAATAGGAGCAAAACGTGTCACAGCACTTCTATTTGAAGTGATTGAAAAAGCAAAGCAAAAGCTCCCTTGTGACAGTGGTGGTGGCAATGGCTTGTGAGATTACAACAGTAAACAGTCCAAGGGAAAGAACCACAGAACACCAAAAAACAGCAGTACAAGAAGCCTTTTATTTCCCCAAGAAGCCACTAGGGCATTAACACAGCCCTGTCAGTCTGATGTCTGATGTCCTCTGTGACTGGCACAAAAGTTGGTGAGTCCCCATCCACAGCACCAGCTGTACTTTGATGAACCAGCCCCTTGCTCAGGTTGAAGATCTCCCTTGAGAGCATTTGCCACATCCCTTCACTCCCTCCAGCTGCAGTACAGAGGTCTTGGCCATGAAGTGCCATTAAGGCCCCCAGCACAGGACAGATCTTCCCATTACAGTGTTTGGATTGTGTTCACAATGTGGCTTCCTGAACTCTTCAGGAGAGCACTGTCCAAACCATTTTCTGTTAATCTCACCCCTCATGCACACTCCAATCAATCCCATCACTTCCACTGCTACACCTCTGTCTCACTGTGGAACAAATGATATGGATTCACAACAGTGCTGTGGAACACAGCTTGTCCTTTTAACATGATTTCCCTAACCTGTGTTTCCATAAGTGAGGAGGATGATGGGCCAGAGCAAGGGGCTGGGGCAGGGAAGAAACAGCATGGCAGGGGCTGACCTTGCACTGTCTCCTTGTGAGAATTATGTTTTAGTGAATGTGTATGACTTCATTAAAACATGAAACAGATCATTGTGACTGCGAGATCGGATATTTTCTGTATTTTCCTCTGCAAATGAAACTTATTTAGTCTTATTTAATTTGCATAAATTAGTACTTAGAAAAGATCAGATCCTCAGGAGGGATATAACAAAAGTAATCAGCTTTTGTCTGGCATCTCTGGAATTAGAGATTTACAGCAATTGAGAACCTCCTCTGAGGAGACAGACTGTGTTGACACTAAACGACACAAAAGACCATTATAAAAGAATCACAGGGTTTATAGTAGTTTAGAGGAATACATCTAATTTTTTGACTTCTTTATAGATTTAAGTGAACTTTCTTCTCATTCAAACAAATTTTTTAATACAGGAGATGTCCAGGGAGAATTTTCAGCTCAATTTCTAACTTTGGTGTGATGCAAAATTCATTTCCAAATGAAGGTACTGCAGACTGCAGGGAAACTGGAGCAGATGGCCAGTCTGCAGGACCACAGGAAGGTATGACACACTTAAAGGGCTCATTTGTAAAAGCCACTTTGAAAAGTATCCCGTCTGCAGGAAACTAATAGGCCAGTGAGAGTTTCTTTTCATGACAAAATGCTTTTAACTGCATGTCCTTGTCTAGTTTGCTTTCAGGGATGGATTTCTGTAAAAGTCAGACTGACCATAATAGAACAGTCATAACAAAGCCAGACTGGCTGTTCTGGGCACATAATAGTAAATACAGTGCTGCTGTGAGTCATCTTCCCCAGAACTGGGGGAAGCTCAGCAGAGTTCTCTCTCTGTCATTATTCTGGTGAAGAGACACACATCCCTAACTTGTGAATGCAGGGAAAAGGCAGTGAGCAGGGGAGCACTGTCCATGGACTCTTTTATTACCATGGAAAACTAGGGAATGCATTCCAGTTGAGTTTGCATTGTTGCCAGTTAAAAGCATTAACATTTTCCCTGGAACATGAAAATATTTCATCTCAGACCACTGACACAAAACCACAACTCTGGAGTCTCATTATGACCTCCTATAGTCCCTTCCCACAATACAAACACCCCTTGCATGAGTTAAAAAATGTGACCATGCAACAGACAGGGACCAGGACTGCATATTCTGGGCTAGAAAAGAATGGCAAAGAAAAGAGGAGCTCATAATGGTTTAACAAAATTCACATTATTGGATCAATGAATAAATGCATATGCAGCTCACTGGGTAAGACCTAACTCAGAGAAAACCAATTAGAACTGATACCCTGAAGATACCAAGAAAATGGTCATTAGCTAAGAAACACCACAGCAGTGTCCCCTCTGTGAAGGGTCCTCCACTGCCAGGGGACCAGCTGGCACCACAAGCCTGTCACTTTGAGGGCTGACAGAGAAGTTAAAACACCTGAACCTTCCATTTCCAAAAATAGGCTTCTCAACCTTTTTTCAAACTGTGAAATGGCTCAGCTGTTTCTAAATGCCACTGAATCAAATCCAGTGACATGAGTAGAGAGACACTGTGACAGTAACCTTCACCATCTCTTCCAGAGTGTGTTTAGCTTTTCTTTTTTCCTCTCGACAAGGCTTAATCTCACTGTCTGCCTGAACATTAATCCGCTTTCACCAAGTCCCAAACTAATGCTGGCTGCATTAATACACTGCAAATCCTCAAGGTATAAATTACACACAATTCAGTATAAAAGGAAAGCACAGGACTTGCTTCTCACTACAGCTGTTACTTCTAGGAAGGCAAGTAGAACACAGGTAAGCTTTCATCAGATCCTGATGTAGAAATCTTTCTTTTCATATTGCAAACAATTAACTGCTTTTGAAAAAATACATTCTATTTTGCTCTTTCTCTCTCTTGCTTCTTTTTCTTTGTCCTTACAGAATACATTCTCTCCACAGAAACTTAGATAATATTTCATTGGAATATGGTATTCTGCTATTATAATCATTCTGCAAAGATTGCTGATGTGCCATTTCAGTTGCTTAGGAAAATCATCTACTTTAAAAGCAAACATAAGGAAGATCTATCTAATGTCTGTGTTCTCACTGATGATTCCAAACACTTGCTGTTATAGAACCACTTGAGGATAATGCAAAGACTCCATTTCTCCCTGCTTCTCTAACTATTTCCTCTTGACAATAACTAGACATGTTTCTCCACTAGAGATATATTTTTTTGCTTTATAGACAGGATGAAGACACTTAATTGTTACGTGCTGTTACTTTGCTGGAAAGCAATTTGCTGCAACAGCTGTCAGCTCACCAATATCACCATAGCTGTGGAGAGAGAAGAATGTGAATTCTGTATCACAGTGAATGCCACGTGGTGCTCAGGATACTGCTTCACAAGGGTGAGACTCTTCATTTCAGGCACCAGAATGAAATATTTCAAGTGATGTATGGATAACCCACTCCTGCATTCTGTAGCAAACACATGGACAGGATGAGCCTTGTGAAATAGGGTGAATAACTCTGTGCTGTCTGACACAGGAGTACATACACAGCCAACCTGAAGCACAGACAGAAGGGTCAAATACCACAGTAAAATTCAGTTAATTAACTGGCTGCATATATTATGTTCATATTGTGTAAGTAGAGTGAGAAGAATTACAGTCTGGATCTCTGCTCTGTGCTGAGTTTGTGGATGAAAACAGATGGGTAAAGCAGCCATTACTTTGTAGACTCCTCTGCTCTTTCAAACAATTTGAGGAATCAAGCAATTGACCTGAAAGATTTGATGGTATGACACAAATTTGTCATATCCGTCCTCCTCTAAAGGGAAATTTGAAGATCTAAGTGAAATCAGAAGAGTCAGACTCAAATGCTTTTGATCTCAGTGGGATTTCCTATCTTATAAAAATTTTGAAATCTAACCCATAACAAATTTTAAGTTATTTCCTTCTTGTAATTTCAGGATCCAGTATACAAATATCCACCAGTATCAACTGCTCAGCAAACCTGTACCTTCAAGGAGGTTGTGTATGAAACAGTGAAGATCCCTGGCTGTGGTGACCATCCTGAAGCTTTTTATTCATACCCAGTGGCTACAGAATGTCACTGTGGCAGCTGTGACACTGACACCACTGACTGCACTGTCAGGGGACTGGGGCCATCCTACTGTTCCTTCAGCCAGAATGGAAGTAGCCAGTGAAGGGTCCTGGAAACAGCAGTTTGGCTCTAAAGGCTCCCTGCTAGGTAAAGGTACAGTTCAGGTTTAAATGGAGGATAACAGGCTATGCTGTTTAGAAACTGCCAACACTGAAACAAAGATTTTGAAGGCCAAAATGAAGAGTTACTGACTAAACTCCTCTTCAGGCCTTCCTTACTTAACCTATCAATTGCCTTAAAATCATTTTCATAGATCTATAAAAAATGCTGCTTCCAATTTCTTCTGCCTTTCCCCTTTCTTCCTCTTTAGCACAACTTTGTTATTTAAATTCCTTTATTTCTACTGCCTGGTTCACATAGATTATTTTATGCTATTCTGTGCTTTCAAAAACTTTCCAAGTGTCAAGTCTTTATTATCTCCTGCTTTCCATCTCTCCTAAGAACACACTTATTTTAAAAAGCCTTGCTGCTGGTTATGGTTCTATTATCTGGATTGTAAAAATATTTCATATAGTCATTATGCACTGCAAAAAATAACAGCATGTATATTTAAGAGCCAAAATCTATGTTCAAATGTTGAATGTCACCTGAATTCTTGTACTTTCTCAGTAAGGCTTGTTAGCTCAGCCTCATTGTCACAGTAACACCAGTAACAGGAACTCCACTTCATACCTGGCTAACTTGAAAAAATCATCACCTCTCTATTTTTACCTGAGTGCAGAATGTAGTCAAGAGAAATGTTTAGCATTATTTAACACAGGAGTCTCAAAAATTATTTAAGGATGAATCTAGAGGAACCTGACCCCAGCAGTGCAAACGTGGTGTGACAGTGTGCCTTGAGAGCCTTTCACAGGAGTTTCTTCAGAGAACTGAAGCTCACAGAACTCTGCAGCAGCCTAAATCCACAAATACCAGTATGAGGCTGGGGTGGTCTGGAAGTGAGCTGGAGGACTGGCTGGACCAGAATGGGAAATTACCTCACCTTATTGAGAAAATTATATGAAGACTGCAGAAT
This sequence comes from Alaudala cheleensis, assembly GCA_013398995.1. Taxonomy (NCBI): domain Eukaryota; kingdom Metazoa; phylum Chordata; class Aves; order Passeriformes; family Alaudidae; genus Alaudala; species Alaudala cheleensis. The sequence goes on from VWYE01002606.1 coordinate 30,582, forward strand.
GAAATCCTTTGGGAGAAATGAAAATGTGCCATTCTTCATCAGAAAAATCACCTGCACAGACACAGACTGGAAGCAATGGATTCAGCAGCAGTTTGGCACTGCAGGCTTGGTGGTGTACAAGCAAAGTAAGAGTCAAGAGCATCCCAGCACTACAGGAAAGTGGGAATGCAAGGAACAGAGCCTACAAGACACAACCTACCTCCACCACTCAGCTCTACATGGTAGAGCTTGGCTGAGTGGTTATTTGTCTGCGAACTTGGGCACATTGAGAAACTGGAGAAAATTGAAAAAATAATGGAGAGAGGCCTAAAAAACGTGTCAGGAGAAAAAGATATAAATGTGGTTGTTTTGCTTAGGGGAGGGAACAATTAGGGGGAATTAATTAGCAGAACATTTTACATGCTTGAAGACTGTTACTCAGAAAAGAGCAGTCAGTTCTCCATGTCCAAAGAGAACAGAACAACTGATGAAAGATTCAGAGTAGTCACAAGCAAATCTTCTGGGAGTTCAGACAACTAGACACTGGAATAAACTGTCAGGGGTTTGGAGAAGGAGGGAGGGGATGAGGGAAGGGTGTGGGGTCTAGAAGACCACTACAGATCTGTCAGAACACGTGGAACCTGCTAGGAATGACAGACAAAGCTAATTCAGTAGCTGTTATCTGGCATGTCTGCTTTTGAGATCCTTACAGACCATTTTGTGTGAGGAGAATTTGCCTGTCACTCTGAATCTGTCTTGTTACAGATAAGAGATATTTTAACTTATGTAGTTTTTAGCTTTTTTACTAAAAGGTATTAATTCTCTTGATTTTATTTATAAGATTTCTATGCATGGACATTTTCTTTGGTCTAGTGAAGCTTTAAAAGTGGTAAAGTAATAGATGAATCACCTTGGGTATCACTCATTTCAGTTTTAAACATGAGTCAATGAGTTAAAGGAAAGCATATTATTAATGTCAGCAATTATTCCATTCTAAATACGCAAATTCTGAATTACAACTGCAAAACAAAGTAGCTTTTAATTTAAAAAGTATGTAAAAAAAGGTTTGTTTTCAAAATAGATGTGTATTGTCTCTTGTGTATTTTCAAATAATAAAAATAATTTTATGCCATTTCTGTTATGAGTCTTAATAAGGCAATTTAAAAACTCAAGAGTCCACCTGCCAACGTTATGATGCTTTGAATTGAACATTTTCTTCTTCCTCTCATAATTTTTCCCACGTAACCAGTACATCCACCAGAGCCATGTATGCATTATATGGCCAAATCACATCAAATAAGACAATATTTTACCCTGATCCAGTAACATCATAATGAAATGTTACATAGTTGTAATGTAAGAGTAAGAATACTCTTATAAGAGCATTATATCATTATAAGAATAATGATCATCATTAATATTTTATATAAGTTACAGATATTAGAACCTGTCCAGAGCTGTGTCCACATCTGTCACAAATTAGATTGTATGCGAAAACAAAAATCATACAGGTCTCATTTCATCCATCAGGCAAATGCACCACACATTTTCAAACAAAACTACTCAGAACCTCAAATCTAAAACTGTCACTAACAGAGTCCCAAGTGTATTGAGGTGTCGTGGTGTGCTGGTTTGGGGTAGGGTTAATTTTCATTGCAGGGGCTGTTGTGGGGCTGTGTTTGGATTTGTGCTGAACACAGGGCTGATAACACAGAGATGTTTTTGTTATTGCTGAGCAGAGCTCACACAGAGCCAAGGCCTTCTCTGCTTTTTGTAAAGCCAAGCTGGTGAGGGAGCTGGGGGTGCCTGGGAGGGTGGGAGGGGGCACAGCCAGGACAGGGGACCCCAACTGACCAAAGGGAGATTCCAGGGATGTCATGGCCAGTATAGAAAGCAGGGGAAGGAGGAAAAAGGGGACATTTGGAGCAATGGCATTTGTCTTCCCAAACCTTACCTGTGATGGGGCCCTGCTCTCCTGGAGGTGGCTGAACTCCTGCCAGTCCATGGGAAGCAGTGAATTAATTCCCTGTTTTGCTTTGTTTATGTGCAGAGCTTTTGCTTTCCCTACTAAACTGTCCTTGTCTCAGCCCATGAGTTTTCTGCCTTTTACCCTTCCCATTCTCTCCCCAGCCCCTCTGGTGGGGGAGTGAGGAGCAGCTCTGTGGGGCTGGGCTGTGGCTGGGGTTAAACCACCACAGGAGGTTTAGGAATGGTACTCCCCAGCTCAGTGCCCTCATCAAGGCTCTCCAAACCATGAGCCACTCCCTCCTCCCTCCAAATGGAGGCACAAAAGGGAGAGGTCACAGGCTGATAGAAGAACAATTTACTGGAAACAGCAATGAGATAGGAAAATGAACAGGAACAATATTAATCAGAAAAGGTATGAGAAAAGAGATTACTCACACAAACATCCCTGTTTGTAATAATAGACAATACTGGATTGCTCCTATATCCTTACACTCAAGTAAATGTCATTCCAAATCATGTCAACAATTACCTGTTGTTCTACAGCCTGATGGCAAATATTTCACTGTCAGTACTTTCAGCAACACAAATACAGAAATTCTTAAAGGCTGGCTGGACTTGAAGACATCTTAGTCTACATTTGATAGTTTGTAAGACAGACTTTATCTTTTTAAAGTTCAATT
>VWYE01002606.1:33568-77842 GCA_013398995.1 Alaudala cheleensis
TGGCTGGGGTTAAACCACCACAGGAGGTTTAGGAATGGTACTCCCCAGCTCAGTGCCCTCATCAAGGCTCTCCAAACCATGAGCCACTCCCTCCTCCCTCCAAATGGAGGCACAAAAGGAAAAGGTCACAGGCTGATATAAGAACAATTTACTGGAAACAGCAACGAGATAGGAAAATGAACAGGAACAATATTAATCAGAAAAGGTATGAGAAAAGAGATTACTCACACAAACATCCCTGTTTGTAATAATAGACAATACTGGATTGCTCCTATATCCTTACACTCAAGTAAATGTCATTCCAAATCATGTCAACAATTACCTGTTGTTCTACAGCCTGATGGCAAATATTTCACTGTCAGTACTTTCAGCAACACAAATACAGAAATTCTTAAAGGCTGGCTGGACTTGAAGACATCTTAGTCTACATTTGATAGTTTGTAAGACAGACTTTATCTTTTTAAAGTTCAATTTCCATTGAATGTCCAACAATTTCATTAAACTTACTTTTACATCAGTGTTTCTGCAAAGATTTACTGAAGGTACATGCGAGCCATGAAAATCAGTATATCCAAATCTGCTTATTATTATTGTTTAAGAAAAATATTTAAGAGGTCATTTTTGTGCTTGTTGTCTAGATGTGTCAAGATGAACAAATGGGAACTCCATCAATAGGTGGAGGTCTCAGTATGACATGCTACTCTAAAAAGTAAATTGGTGGATAAGCTTTTAGAAATGTTTCTAAGACAGTCAGAAGTAGATTTTGCAGAACTCCTACCATGGGCCTAACATTTTTCATTGAAATCAATACGTAAAATATTTTCCAGCTTTAACAGAACCAGCATATTGATTCTATTTTTAATGTCATGTTCTGCAAAAAGACCTTAGAATATGTCAGACTTTAGCTACCAGCCTGCAAAATCGAATGTTAAAAGTAGTAAAAATTAAAATGTACTGAACTATTTACTTCTATTCAAGCAAAACTGTCTCTTTTCTTGCGTGAGTCTGAAAGAAAAACCTGGAAAATTTGAATTTATCAGCCCCTGGTGGAAGCAAACAGCACAGAGGCAATAGATAGTGTGGGACTGTCCCTTGCAGGCCTCTGAGAGGGCCACTTGATGCAGGATTCTCTGTGCTGCAATAAGTCTTTCAAATGGCCAGATGCATGGTCAGACTGCAGGGAGATTATCCATCAGTGCCAGCACATCTGTGGGCACATTTGTGCTCTCTGCCTTTGCTTCCACAGACAGTCTGACCTTGCTCAGGGGTGTCGGCGCCAGCCGCACTCGAGGCTCTCCAGACGTCAGGATGGGAACACGGAGTGCAGCAGCAGCAGGCACAGCCCTCCCAAGGAAATGACCACTTAATCCCAGGCCTTTTTATGGGGAAAGCACAGCCTGATTTTACAGACAGACAAGGAAACAGGCATTCCTCACCTTGAAGCTGTTAATAGAGCATCAACATAATTAGCAGCACCGCACTCATGTCAGTGCTCAATTATTCCCAGCCTAAATAAATCCTTCCTCTGAGCTTAAAACAGGCTTGCACTTGCTTTTTAAATCTGCCAGATCACTGGGCTCACTGTACTTTTTACCATAAGCAAGAAATATAAACGTCCTCTCCCTGTATTAACCCAACTGATGAATAAGAACTTAGGAGTCATCCACAAATCCTCAGATAAATCCAGCCTGAGGCAGAGGTAATTACAAATGGTGGACAACAGGAATGTCAGCACTCTGGCTTGCACATGTCAGCTTGGGGCTGCACTTGCTCTTGGACTATTTAAATGGCAAGGGGAAAGGCAGTTCAGCGTGGTGTTCACATGCTGGGCTCCTCTTTCAACCTCCCAACTCAGCAAGGGCATTTAGTTTTCTCAGTGTGCAATATTTAGCCACATTATTTTCATTTAAAAAATACAACTGGCATCTTAGTTGAAACTACCAAAAAACCTGGAAAAACAGCTAAACAGCTAATGTAAAAAATTCATTTGGAGGGGGCAGCCTTGAGATTAGTGGCTCCCCTCCACTCTGGCAATGGGATCTATAAAATTTTTCTAGGTCTCTCATGTTTCTCTTCAATTTATTAGCATTATTAGCATTAGCTGTCAGAGCCTTGGTCTGTCAGTGTGACTTATGCTGATAGACATTACAGCAGCTCACAAGGCTACAGTCTGGGAAATAGAGCAAATGAGACAGGAGCAGGGTTAGAGAAAGGACATACTTTAAAGAAATCAAATGTCAGTGTTTCATTCTCTGTGGGTGGGGAAGGCAAAGAATTAACTATCTATGCTTCACAGCCATTCACCATTAGACCTCTTAATTCACTGAGAAAAATATGGGAGGTGGGTCAGGTCTATTTCTTGCACTGTGTTATTCTGTGTGAAGCAGACATTATATATAAACATTATTCTGTGTGTAAAAGTAAAGCAAATTATGGATCTGTTTGGATTACACTCAGATATAGCTGTATTCAGTAAATAATGCTATAGACAGATGTATTTTTCAGTTGGGATGAGTCTAAGCCCTAAAATATGTCCTTCTTAAAATGACAATATTCAAGACATATAAAATAATCTAGCATTATCCAATGGCCTATAGACAAACCTTTGAACAACTTAACCAATCCAGTTTTCCTCTTCCTTCATGTGTTTACATTTAAAGTTTCATTCAAAAATTATCTTCTCTTTCATTATCCCCTTCTTTCATTACACAATATTGGCAAGACTTGATGCTTTCATGAATGCTGTGTAAAATCCCAGCCAAAATAATACAATAACAAAGAAAAATCTTCAGAAGTTAGAAAGAAGATTTTTGGTTCAGACACTGTCAAAATTTATGTCACAGTGAGGCAATAGGTTATGAATCAGTTCTATACCCCAAAAAAGCATTTAGAATCACCAGCAGCGAGGTAACACAACTTAGGGTATGCAATTCATCCAGCACAGTGATAGAGAAATAATATAGACAGCTTGAAATTAATTCTGCTCCCAGTTCCAAAGAGTAAAGACAGCTCTGCCCAGCATGGATCTGGCCCAATAAATTAAATTTCGTTCCTATATGATTTGTCCTTTTGGAGAAATATCTTAGTCTTGATGAGAATTCTAAAGTGAGCTAATGCTTTAAATGAGAGACTGATTTGTACCGTGGGTGTGAACAGACACAAACTTCACCTCACAGGCTTTGTTTACACAATCTAGCCTTAAGACAAGTAGATCCTGATCTACAAGTATCTAGATGTATCATATACTTGGATTATTATGTCTGGAACTCAAAAGCACTTTACACTGTGGTGGTTAGTTCAGGGACAATGTAAAAGCTTAACCAAATCACTGTCTGTACACAGTCTGGTTAGTCAGTATTTATTATTCACCAAGTACAACACATGGGCTGCCATTTTATGAAGCATTTCCCTAAGCAGAGTGTAGAAATTACCTTGTTAAATTCCAATATCCAGCTAATAAATTCATAGAGACAATGAAGCTGTGGTACTTTGACAAAGATTCACCCCAACACAAGCCCCAGCCACCACCTCTAAGAACAAGCACTGTAATTAATGGAAAGCATGTTTGTCTGGAGTGGTATTATAGACTCATGAGAACCACTTGAAGAATATTTCTTTTCATCTATTTAGCACAATATTTATTTTAAGATTAGGATAGCCATTTAATTTTGCTCGCACTGTGTAGACCAATGTTGCTTTAATAATAAAATAAATTTTTAAAAAATAGCACAAGAGGAAGTCTGGAAATGAACATTATATCATAATTAGTAACCCCTAAGTATGAATTTCAATGCTTCAGGGGCTAAATATTCAAGAGCTTGTGATGCCCTTAAATAATTCAGTCTACATCCTTCCAGTAGATATCTGAGCCATTAAATATTCACAAACACTTTGAAGACTCAAATAGTGCCAGATCTCAAATTAGAAAATTTCCCTTTAATGTCACTCTCACCTTAATTTCTGCCATCTTATTTCAGGTTATTTGCCAGATCTTAACTAGGTAATGCTGATAGCACAAAAAGTGGATCTTCTCTTTATAACTCAGTATGTTACATGAAAGGAACAAGCAACTCTGCTTTTTTTACAACCCATTGCCTCCAAAACAGGAAAAGTGACCTGCCCAAGGATATGGCAATTGATAACAGAGACTTCAGGACCTCCCAGCTTCTCACTCCAGCAAAGCAACATGAAAACACAATTTGAAGCATTATGAAATTGGAAATATTACTGTACTACACCAGTCAGGCAAGTCTCACTGTCCTTTCACTCCCTTAACTGATGCTCACGATTTCAGGCTGCTTAACTCTCTTTAAGACTTCTGGTCAAAACCAACAACAACAACATCAAAAACACCAAACTCAATGGAGTATTCTAAATTTCTATTTATAAATTTTAATGAAACAGCTGCTTTCATTTTCCTTTTCCTTCCCTTATCACATTTTCTGGCCACTGACAAGCAGAAAGAGGAATATTCTTGCACTTTTTGACCACGACATTGCTAGCAACTCCCATCTGCTTCACATCAAGTCTTCTGAAGAGCAATGCAGGTCAGTTTTTGATTCTGTTCTCATTCTTTTCACATGGTAAGTACCTAAATCATGCCTGCTTTTCCAAATTGCATGCATAGCATTTTTCAAATCTGCAGATGAAGTGTATCAATATGCACATATTCAGTTATCCAGTAGTTTTGCACTAATACTAATTGGACAAATTCTCACTTTTGGGAACTCATAATGCCACATATAAGCTTGAAATTCAAGTTTTCAGTAATTGACAAATGGCAGTGGCATCCAGTACCAGGAACCATCATCAGTCATCTGCTTAAGATTGTAAGTGGATGTTTTTGAAAATGCCTTGGACCTAATTGCACAACAGCAGGTTGTCTTTTGAAAAGACCTAAGCTGAAGGACATACACCAAAAGCTTGGTACTACACCACATAATTATGAAATGCTCATATTCTGCAGTGAAGAAGATGGCAGAAATATCTTCTGAACAACTCACAACTCTGGTTCTCTCTGGAAAAATCTGTTATAGCAGTAAGTCCCTCCTGCTCAGAAAAGGGTACAGTAAAGTCTGTAAAATGCCATCACTGGTATTTTAAAATGTTGCTTTTGCTGGCTTTCCACTTCTGCTGAGCACAAAACTGAGTATATTTTACTACTGTTTGATCAAAAAATCACAAAAAATAAAATTAAATTGAGATTGTGACTCATAATTGAACATGTGAATAACAACACTCACAAAGTTTGCTTTCAGAATAGAACAAAAGATTATTTCCCCTTTCACCTCTTCAGCTCAGTCAGCTTTTAGTATTTATTGAGCTATAATAATGTTTTGATTTCCAATAATGTTTTTCTTTGCCTGAATGAGAATGTCCTCTATGTGGTACCTGCACTTAAATAAAATTCATTGGGAAACCAAGGCCAGACAGATTTTCCTGGGGAACACTTGAGTTTCCAAAACAAATTACATGTAATTCATGGTGAGCAATACTTTCAGGAACTCAGCTTCAGTTATCTAAATTAAAATCTCCACAAGTCAGGTTTCCTAAATCTCATTTAGCCTTTAGGACACAAATGTGTCCCCGGTAGCAAAGCACAATAAGCCACAGTCCAATAACAGCTGCTGAAATTCCATTTCAGAGCTGAACAGTCCTTCCTAAATGCAAAATTCTTTTATAAAACAAACTCTAAATCACAAACAGGCTTTTCAGCATAAGAACCCATTCTCATCTGCCTGTGCAGCATCAAGAGTGGCAATAAATTAATGCAAACCAAAGGTCTTATGTTTAGGTTTTTGGTGGTGCATCCCCCAGCCTTCCCCTTTCTTTAGGCCACTCAATCTCAGGAATTCTTGTTAGGCCTCAGCCTTGATTCCTGGTTTCTGGGCAATTAAGCTCCCTTGAGCTTATCAATCTGTTCCCAGAAAGTTCCATTGCCTTAAGGAACTTCTGTTGTCTGACAGAACAAGGCCTTGAAGCCTTGAAACATCATTTGCCTGAATCATACCCAGAGTGAAACATTGTTAATGTAAGAGGACTTGTGAGGAAAATTCCAGTAATTGCCACAATGGATGATGGCCAGGATGGGGACTGGCAGGTGACTGAAGCCAAACCACCTGCAAACCACAAGCAGCAGTGCTGTGAGTCCCTCTGAGCTTCCCTGGAGCTCCGTGGGATGTGCAGCCACCTCCCTCTGAAGGGGAAGCCTCCCAGAATTTGCCAGCCCCACAATTTGGGATACTCAGAGCACCACCAAGACAAGGTGACAGCAGGGCTTTGGCTGATACTGCCCTCCTCCAGGCTGAGCCCTTTGGCCAGAGGGGCAAAACAACCAACATATTTCACTGAGCTCCAGGGGAATGTACACCTTTGTGCACAGTCCTCTGTGTCTGTGTGTACATAACGAGTGCAGAGTAAATGTTGCCTTCTCAGATCCACAGCTGAAGTTACTCAGGAGCTTGTATAAATCCTACTGAATTGTTTTGCAAATATTAAATTAGTCAATGATTAAGTGCTGTTAAATCCTTCAGAGAGGAATTGTTGATCAAGTGTAGGGCTGAGTTTGGACTCAGCTTCCCCAAGGCTCCATCAGGAAAGGAAGGGCTCCAGGCTATACCTGGTAACTCAATGAGAGGGTCTCCCTTACCCTCTTGCCCCGTTACCCCTTTTGTGCCTCCAGTCTGCATGCAAATCATTCTAAATTGATTCCAAGCAGATTTCCCTTTGTGTGCTTCATCTCTGTTAGTAACAGAGTGAGCCTTGCACTGAACTTTGTTAAGTGTTGCTTCTGCATATTTAATATTAAATCTGGTTTTGCTAATATCTTTGAGAGTTTTTCTTTCAAGTGACCTAAACCACTTATTCACACCAAAGTTCAAAACTCACTTATGAGTGGCTTCCCATCATCTTTTTAAGTATGTATTCAACTCCAAGGTAATTTAAGAACACCTCTGGGCTATGTCCCTTCCAGGAAATTGAGAAGAGATGAAATGGAGCCAGCTGCTCTTTAATTGGGGATGGCAAGATTCTCCTTTCATGTGATACAGAAGTATTCTTTGACTGTAAAATGTACCCTGGCAGTAAGGAGTTCATTTCCTTTTATTTCAGTAGATAGGGATCTTACCTCAGGAATCTGCCACTGATCTTTTTTATTCTGTCAAAACCACAGAAAGACTGAAATTTCATGTGATTTTGGAGCCGAGGGAGTTTTCATTTTAATTTCTATAGACCTTATCTAGAAGTATTATTACTCTCTGGATCAATACTTACAGATATAGCATTCAAAAATAATCTTACAGTAGTGTCTGGAACAGCACAAAAAACCTAGGACATGAATAAATTAATATAACCTCTTTCTCAGCTCAGAAAATTCTAGAAAGCAAGATAAACAGATTTATCTGGTGATTTTGCACCCAGACTGTTCCAGAATATTTCCCAAAAAAGTGGTAAAAACTCAGTATTTGAAATCCTACCAGTCTTAGCAGTTGTGATGAGTCACATAAACCAAGCAGCATCATCCTTTTTCAGCTGAAGAATGTCAACTATAAAGAATACTTGGCAGGCTATACTATACCAAGCACAGGTATCGTGGAGAAGTTTCCCAAGTCTGATAATTCCCACATATAAACCTGAAATTCAGTTTCCCTGAACTGTTGCAAGCAATATTGAATTATTCAAATGTATTTTAAAAGATGCTAAAACTAGCAGAGCATAGCTGAAGCACATGTAGCGTGGAAAAAAAAACCAAACCAACAAAAAACCCAAAAAAACCCAAATCAAATGTAAACAGAGATTATATTTTCTTTTCTAAGCATCAAATAATGATTAAATAGCAGACACCAACCAACACACATGCCAAGCACCCCAGGCACACCACACCACCTCTGCCAAGAGGCAGTGCAGACTCACAGAAATAAGTTACCTGTTCACCACCTTCCACCTGAGTGAGGGATACAGCTGTGGTTTGCTAAGAAGGCAACAGAAAGCCAGTGAAGAATCATTGTTGTTTGAGATATGCTACAGCTACCAGTTCTTCAAGCATCTATGTCATGTGTCTCACTGTGTGTGCTTTAGCTCCAAAATGAAGAATATGCCATACCCCTGTGACATTGTGCTACATTTGACAGAAGGAAAAAGTGAAGATAAAGAATATTTATTTGTCAGAGATTATGTTAACATCAAACAGTAAAAAGCATAGAAAAGTAAAAATCCTCTGCACATTTTATAGATAATAGATTTATGAAGAATGCTGCTGCACTAATTTAGCCTTGCTTGCCAATCCAAATATATCTTTGCTCTTTACAACCTTCTCCTGACCATCCCTTCTCTATTGCATGAACCATAAGGTATTTGCCATCACATTTAAAGCTCATTATGGTTGATCCTTCCAACCCATCACCTCTCATCAAGTATTTAGAGGCCTCCAATCAAGCTATAGTGACAGCTCCCATCATCTTCTTTTTAATCTTTTAGACAGGCACCTCTGTACTTCCTGTCAAGTCAAGAGCTGACACACCCAGAAAGGCAGTTTCTGGTTCTTTTTCATATCTTCCCTTCAAATTCTCCTTTCCTATGATGTCAATAAGGAGAAGATGGTGTTGTATGAAAAGAGACACTTAACATGTTGATCAAGAATATTAAATTGCCTCCCTCACAACCTGTCTGTAAGTACCTTTATGTTATTCTGAAGCCATGAATTATTTACTGTCCTTGACAAAGCTTTAGAGCTCTGTGGTTTAGTAAAGATAAATATGCAGGTCTTCCTCTGTGGTAAAAGCAAAGCACCCACCAAACCCACAGAATGTGTTACTCATTTTGCTCTGGATGAATATAACACAGCTCCACAAGATGGCATTAGACATTACATTCCCAGGTGAGGAATAGAGGCACTGGCACACTCCCTCTCTTGCCTGCCTGTGTCTGGGAGGATTCAGCCCTCACCAAACCCTCTGTAAGCAGCCAGCACACAGAAAACTGACATCCTTATCTCTGGTCTTGGAAGCAACATGAGAAAACATAAACAGGCAATAGAAATGAGGAACATTAAAAACGACAGTTTTTCCTTTTAGAAAATCCAGAGTACTCACTTCATAGATGATATTTTAGAGAGAAACAAATTTCAAGTGAGCAATGTATAGGATTCTCCAAACTCTAGGCTCACTGTTACTGCAGAATTCATTCAATTACATCCTGACCACTGCTGCTTATTCAGTTCCTACCAAATACAATTCTCTAGCTGAAGAAATGTTTTCCACACAAGCTGGCTGGCCAAAAAATGGTATCATTTAAATAGAGTGAAAATTAGCATAGGACCAAAATGGAGACTCAGTCTTTCTGTGCAATTGAAAAGCATATCTGCTTTCTCATCAATTATTGCCAGTGCAGCTGATGAATATTACCTCTTCAATAAAAACATGGCACTATGGAATTCCAAGGACCTATTTCAGATAAGGCAGCACAAAACCAAGATTAGGACAGAGGGTCTGGCAGGAAAGCAGTCTTGAACGAGGCAGGCAGAAGATGAGAGAGAATTGTAGAGCAGGAGAAAGATCAATGAACTGTAACTTCTCAGAGGCTGAGCAAGAAAATCTAGTCAGCTAGAACTATTGCAGGTCTCTAAGTCTATGGGCACTACTTCCAGATAAAGTAGGTTTGTATCAAAGCTGTCACTTTTTTAGTCATTGTCCTGCTCAGTGCTTCATAGAGTCATGGAATCAACCTACCAGTGCCAGGAATGTCTCTCATCTCCCAGTTTAAAAAAAGCACAAGAACTAACTAATGTATCCTACAGTTTTCCTGGAGATGAAGTGATGGGAGATCCTGTTAAAACAAATACCTGTAGCAGTTTCTGCCTCACTGTTAGTTCCACTGAAACACTGCAGGCCAGGTCTGACTCAAAGCCATCTGCTGATTTCAACAGGCTCTGGGTCACAACTTAGCTGAGGAAGACTTTTCAATTATCTTTTTGAAAAGAAACTCAGTTGATTAACAGCCCTCCACCTGCTACTCCAATGGGGATGCTTTTGGTTTTTATGCTTCTCTGGGCAGCAGATAGGCCTGTACAAGCACTGTTTTAGGAAAATCTGTGCAACTGGAGCATTCACTGGTGCACTTACACAGCTTACCTGTTACAGAAGATCCCAGTAACTTATTGCAGGAATAAGCTGTCATTGTAGCAGTTGAAATGCTGATTCTAACACAACAGCCCATCTTCTAGAGTGTGTCTCTGTCTGAGTATCAAGAGTACTGATGGTAACAAAACAACATAGGAGACAATAGTGTGACAAAGCAAGAGCTGTAAAGGCTTTCTGAACTGAACAGAGGTGAGGGAATTTAACAAAGAGGTTGCAAAATTTCCATGAACTGCAAGGTACAATATGAACTTGCTGTTCAGAAGATATTTGCTGGATTAAAAAACACTGAGAAGGGTATTAAGAGGAAATTGGTCAGAAGAAGTAAAAGTCTGTGAAAAGGACAAGTCTAAATACAGCAGCAGTTTATTCCCCACCAGGTAGACATGAAGTTTAATCTGATCCTTCCTTTTAATGCCCCCATTCAACTCCATGATTTCTCTTTTTACTACAGAAAGACTGTGGTAGTCCCCATTAATTTACCTGTATATCTAAAGTGCAATGTCAGAATTGCCTGATGACACCAAATACTTTTTCCAAATTTTAAACATGCTCAGTTTAAAATTTATCATCACCTCATTTAAAATTAAACATTCAGCTTCAAATCAGAAGCTACTTTGTAACCACTCATGCTTTAGTTTTGCAATGTGACACTGCATGAAAATTTTAGAGTTCCACTGACAAGAGCTGAATGGAAAAAGATGTGCCAAATATGCTCAGCAAAGAGGAAATTGTGATGATTTGTCAACTAGTCAAGAGTAAGCATGCTGCTCTGGGAGACCACAATGCAATGCCTTACACTGATGGAACATCAGGATGGGATTGCTGGCATGTGTAAATGTGTTCCTTTAAGGATGAAATCACCCTACAAACAAAAGATAAGTCAGTGCTTCCCCCTGGAATGAGTCTCTTATAGTGCACCTCAGGAGCATTTGAGCTGACTTCTCTTGTGTTCTTGGCCCTTTCCCTTTGTGAACATCAGTGACATTCCTGAAGAACAGAAGAGTGGGGGATAAAGAAAAGCTCACCCTACTGAATCATAATTCAGTGTTCATAATACATCTGTAATAGAAGATTCCCACAGAAATTAATCTCCTATACAACTGCTGTCAATTGCTTTTCACTAATCAAAGAGCCACTGCTTTCTACTCAAGGATAAATACATCCTTGAAAAGAGTTTCACCTAAAAGCATAGTGTGCACATTTTGAAACCATTTGAGATAGAGGCAGTTAGTACAATGAACAGTCAGAAATGTCTCCTCTGTTTGAGTTACCATGTTTTAGTAGCACATACCTTATTCTTGAGTCTTCACATCCTAATTTCTTCATAACCAAAATGTTATCTTTTGGGAGAAGAGTGGACAGACTCTTGAAATATAATTTCTTGGCTTATGATTGTGGAAGATTTTAATATGAAGAAGGTTTTTCATAATTTTATTTGCAAATTCCATTAGGTTCTGTGAAAAGCTCAATAAAAGCCACAGCCTCAGTGTCTGTTTTTGCTAATACACTGACAGTGTCATTTACTCCCCCTGCTCCAGCTCTGGGCATGTATTACTATTACATACCATTTCAAACTTGTTTGCTTCAGTATGAGAGGAAAACAAAAGCTGGTTAGCTTATTCCTAACACAGTCTCTACAAGCAAGTTATCTCCAAACTGTTTTCCACTGGCCACATTTTTTTTTCTCAAAGTAGTTGCTTAAACAAAATAACACAAGTATTTACAGAGTTTGATACTACCACTGGTCTTATCTAATATTCTAACTCTCATGTGTCCATATTCTGAGCTCTCAGTGTTCATAAAATTGAGCAAAAACATAGGAAAAAAGTACTAAGTTGGTGACCAGGAGAGTATTCTGTATTCTTGGCAAATAACTCCTACTTTGTAAACTAAAAAAAAGCAACCATTGTACAGGATTTTCTCACACTTGGTTCCTTAAGTTAAAACATATTAGGTTCCTGCTATTTTCCCTATTTTGAGAAACAAGTGTGCCTAAACTGCCATAAGGATCAAAGACAGATTTCTCATACATTATCATTTTATCAAGTGAAATTAACTGGAGGGAGAAAATTTGCTGTAACTTCAGAGCTTTGGACTCTTCCTTTACTTCCATTTATTTTGCTTCTGCCTTTTTTCTTCTTTCAATCTTTCTCCTTCAATCCTTCCTTTCCCAGTCCTTGAGTCTTACTAAACTTGCATTCTCAGATCATCTCTAAGTCAGATTCTCAGTCAGTCCTCAGTGGTCCTCCATTTATTCTATTCCCAGTCCAGCCTAGTCTCTCATTTTCCTTTCCTCTGGCACTTTTTCTCCTTCTGTTCACCCTACTGAGTTCTGGCATAAATTCTTTCTGCACTAGCATCTGCTGTAGCTTCTCAGAGCTAAACATTTTGCAAAGCTTGAGAACTTTTCCCACAGGGTTGCACTGTTCAGGCATCAGCCTGCTTGTGCTATTGCTTGAAAAATGATAATTCAGACATCATTTGGTGCTTGGGGAGACAAGAGTCTGAAAAGGATTGGATAGTTATAAGTTTTTCCATGCAAATGGCTGGAACAGAGCACATTGCCTCTTTCCTGTTAGTCATGGTACTATCTGGAGAGTAAAGACAAGTCAAAACAATTAATGCCCATCCTACTCGGCATCATAAATAATCCATTCCCAAACACAAAATCTTTATTCTACTTTTTTATATGTTTGCCATTATTTTCTGATGCCTCCCATTGTTACAAAACAAGCAGACAAACAAATAAAAAACTGCCAGTGCTAAGGCACAAAACCACACTGAACACAAACCATTGAATACAAATCTGACCTGACTCCAGAGCACTCACCCTGATCCAAGCACAGCACACAGTGACCATATTTCACTTCACAAAATCAGCTTTCCCTCCTTCAGCAGAAGAATGTACCACTGTGCAGAGAACAAGTTACCTCATGGGAACAAGCCCAGAACAAAGCAGATGCTTCTGTGTACTTCACTGTGCTGTACCACTCCAGAGAGGGAAAGAAAAAGCACTTACCATCTGAGAGACCTGATAAATGCACAAAACATTAATTTATGAGAACATTTCTCCTGAGACTGGAAATTGTGAAAGTTCTTTAGCACATCCCTTACTTGAGAAGCCACTAATCTTAGGATGAGCCTGTACACCAGGATCTTTCAAGTGTCTTTTGAGAAGATCCAGGTAAAAATCCAGATTTAAAAAATCTCTCCAGTTAGATCAATACATTAAAAAATTGTAGCGATTCCAGCTGAGAATTTCTAAGAGGCTATAAAATATTAACAATATGAAGTAACCCTTTGAGGGAGACATTTTCTCAGCCTACATCACTCAGAATCTATTTGCTGAACCATTTTCTGGACAGGTGTCATAATACCCATTTGATTGCAACAACAGAAGAATTAAAATCTTTGGTTTGCTCCAATTTTTTTAAGCAGCACTTGACAAATGCAAGTTGTAGACCAAAAATGTGTCAAAATGGGACAATGGGACACTTATACAAAGTCAGTGAATTTTGAGACACTAAGGACTTCTCCAAGGACTTCCTAATATTCCAAAATCCATAGATAGTTAATGAATGAATGTTTATCATCAAGAGTAAGAGTCATAGAGACTTTTAAAATTCTTCCACTCATTACAGTGTCATAATGGAAAGAGTCTGGATGAATGTAATATGCATGGGCTTCAAAATAAAGGGAAAAAAAGCAATAAAAACAACCATAAACACTGAGATTACAGAAAAGAAAAGGAAATTACACAAAGGAAAACAACATTTTGGTCACAGTCTATTAAAGTGAATAATTAAGGAACTGTTCAAGTGGTATGTTTATGTATTTGAAATCCCATGAATTCAAGATAAAAAATGGCCCAAATGTTTGTCTCCTACAGATGGAGGGCAATAAAGTCATAAAAACAAAACAAAACATGTTCTGTAAGGATTATATGAATTTAAAATATCTGAAAAATAAGTGTCACTACACAACTATGAATACTTTAAAACTAAAATTAAAACACTAAAATTGTAAGAGAAAAAGGCAGTTCCTCCTTTGAAAATAAAAACTGAAAAAGTCCAAGGAGATGTGTTCAAAGCAATTAGCAATTGTCTTACAACTGGAAACCTGAAATGATGTCCAGATGAATAGACATCAGCTGGAAAAGCAGATAATGGGAATCTTGAATCTGGAGTCTTGATAAAATGGTATCACTCCCAAAACAGAACTGTTCTTTGCAATTCAGAATTGCTTGAAGAAAATTTCAGAACCAAAATTAAGCCCAGGACATGGTGAAACCATGACTGCTCCAGGGTTTCAGTCACCACTGAGCACACTTTTATCAGCTGTGCAAAAGCAATACCTCCTGACATACCCAGATTTGGAGGAGGCTGGATGGCTCAGCAACTACAGAAACACCTCAGTGAATTTTTCAAAAGTCTCAACTGTGAAAAAAAAAGGGGTTATACATCTTGCTACCGACTGAAAGAAATAAAAGTATATTCTATTCTCAGTCACACAGCAACACTGATTGTCCTACATTAAACAGAGAATCAACACAGTGCCCTAACAATGAAAAATTGGTACTGACAAGGATGTACAAAGCAATTCAATTATCTGAGAATTACACCAAGCTGATACAAAGAAATAGAAGCAAAAAGTCCTCACAATTTGCTAACTATAAGGTTCAGGAAAACCATGAACTTTCCAAACAAAAAGTTATATAAATGGTGAATAATTTATTTTTCCAAAGTAAGAGTGGTTACAGATCATAGCAAATTCACATTACTGACACAAGAAACAAAACCTTTGACATATGATAGCAACAAAGATTTCTTAGAGGACAAGGAATGCTTTCATCAGAAATATTCTTGGGGAAATTTGGAATTTTGTCAGAATCAAACTGGCAGACGAATATGCTGCAACTGCCTCAGAGACAGACATGAGAAAACCATTATAGATAAAATGATAGCACGTCATTATTGGGAGGCTGGTACTCAACTTACAGGGAAAAACTTAAAAAGAACATTTGAAGTTGGCAGTGGAAAGGGAAGAATGTTATGACATGAATGAGTAAATCCAGCTGATGGTATGAGCTGCCTCCACAAGCTATTTGAAGATATTCTAGAAGGTGTTCAGATAGAGTATAAAAAAGACTCAGGAATCTCAAAGCAAGTCACTGCTGAGCCTAGACTGTGGGCCTGGAGCAGGCTGCAGCTGATCCTGGGATATCCTGGACTGGATACACTCATGGAGCCTTCCCTCAACACTTTGTGGGCACGTGGGGACACACTTAGAGGACACACAGCACATTCCCCTTCCCCTCAGCTAGCATGGTGGCACTGGAATGACACTAAAACCCAGAGAAACAAGAAGTCTCAATGAATTGTACAATGTCACTCCCTCCACAAAGAAACTTTGATTGTGTCTTATCACCTTTCCTGTTCTTTAGCTTTCAATAAAGGCATAAAATGAAAAATTTTAATTTAAAAAAAGCAAAGCTTATAATTACTGTCAAAACTAAGAAACTTCTTCTAGGTGGCCTTTAGGATTAGTTATACTTTCTTTTGTCTGCACACCTCCTAGTATCAACTTCTATTCATTTCCTCTGGAAGCTAAGGTGTCCTCTTAAGTTACTTGGATTCAATAAAATCTATGAAGAGAACTGTTGCTGTAACTTCTAATATACTGTACAACACTAGGTAAAGTGCAGACTGACTCATCCATTGCTTAGTTCAAACATAACAAGCACTGGCCTTGGTCTGGCTTTGATACTCCAAAGAACACCCACAAAGTGGGCTTGGGTTGAACACATTTCACTGAGGATTTTATGGGGAGATTGCAAACATTTGACTTTCCTTCCATCATTTGTCACAGTCTTTCCCTGTTTCTCTTTCAAAACAACAATGACAGACAAGGGATAAAGCATCCAAAATCTTATTGTTTGAACACTTTTAGAAGCACAGCCTAATGCAATATGTAATGGGTTTACATTTGTTTCTGCAAGTCAAAAACTGCTATGTTTAGACTGGGACTATCCACAGGAGTTGCTGGTACCTGCTAACAGACCTATCAATTGCAGACAAATGGACCATTTTCTCTCCAAATACATAATGAGGCATGGAATCAGGGGGCAAACAGTGTGATTTTAGGTCATTGATTTGTCAGAAGACCACAAAACTGATGGACAATGTAACTGCCTCTCATGTCTTAAGGAAAAAAAATCACTCCCAAATGTAAAAATAGAAAATACATAAATAAACTTGATTTCAGTAAAGATTTCATGGGACAACTGTCTCATTTCTAAAAGGATTTCAAAGAACCATGGTAATTCCCATAGCTACAGTTGACAGAAAAATTTGATGTACAGTGAGTCATGGAGCAGAGCACTGCAGAACTGAACAGTCACTGAATTTCATGCAGAGCCCAACCCTTGCAGCAGAAGAGGACTGAAAAAAACCTAAGTTCACAGAATCATTTCTTTTTTGGTTTGTGCATACACCCAGCTGCAGTGATCATTTTAATACCAAGACTTTATGTGTGACAAGACTCTGTGCAACTCACTTCACAGTCAGATGTAAGAGTCAGTTTCTGACATTCCCTGTCACAAACATTTCAGGACTCACTGCTCCGTGACTGGAACTGGGGAAGTGTGGTAGAACTGATGTGTTAGGAACAGAAACCTCAGCAAGCAAAGATCCTCTTGCAGTAGGGCCTCACTAAACCACAAACTATTCTAGAACATGTGCCCCATGTGAATGACACCAACATAACTGCAACAACAAAACCTTGCACAGGAGACCTTGAGCCATAATCTACACTGAGGTTTGTGAGGTGCTGTTCTTCCTTTGCTACTGGTCTGCTTCAGGATTTCAGCAAGCCATTCAACTTCTCCAAGTAATATTGCTTAGGACCTTCTCAATGAGATAACAAACTGGTGATTGTTAAGATAGATGTGATTTGCCCAGGAAAATATCCTTTTTAAATTTAGTATGCATCAGCTACCCATAGTAGCAGCGTTATGCCAGTACAGCCATGCCAACAGAGTAAATGTTTTCCTTAAATAAAAATATCACAGGAAAATTTCACCCTTTACAGACAATAGCATACTCAAGAGTTTCCAGAAAATGGCTAATAATCACTGCTAGCTATTTTGCTGGATAGGTTTCCCAAAATTAGGACTTAACTGGAATGCTTTTCACTGGCTGGTGGCAGCTATGGAACTGACAATTCTTGACCTAAATGCTGATCTGTCCATCTCTTCTCCTCAGCTCTGGTGTTCAGTTAAGGCAGCCTTAGGGCTTGTTCTCTGTGGCAAACAGCATAAAAGAAATGCACAGTAACCATGAATCAAGCCCTACTATTTAATAGGCAGAAATCATGGAAGGCTTCCTGGAGTGATGTATGATCCACTCTAGCATAAAGCCCACTCACAGCATTTGTCCATGATCCGTGCTCTTTGCTTCCTGGGACATCAGGGAGAAGTAACTGGGGAGAAGTAACACCCAGACAAATGATTCAGCATGCTCCAGTTAAAAAAAAAGTCATTTTCCCTATTTGATTCTTCACCAGCTGTCAGATTTAACAACCTTCAGTTTCCATCAAGCCAAGCATGGGGAGGGTGTTTTTCTTAGGAAAGGACAAATCCTAAATTCCTTGAACACTCTAACCTGTTACCAGTGAGTAAGCATTGACTGTGTTAGGTCTGTGCAAGGATTTGTTGCCCTGGAAGTGACTAGGAAGAGACTGAATGAGATTGATTTTAGTAATGTCCCTGCTTTTTGAATCAGAAATAAATTCAATACCTTCAGAGAAGGGTAAAGGAAACTCCCAAACATTGGGTCTGTATCCCCAATAAGACCCAAACTGGCAGAGAGTCACTGCACATTTCCAAAAGACAGCTGACATCCAAGTTTCTGAGCACGTTCTCTTCAGCCCCAAAGCAAAGAACACAGAATAGCACCAGGGTGATGCTACATCATCTGTGAAGTTGCTCAGACAAGAGGAGCAGACTGGAAGCAGCAGCCAAAATCCTCCTCAACACAAAGATCCCACAGAGCAGAGAGACAGAATGTTCCAGGCAATAAATTTATAAGGATTGTAATGAAATCAGCCTGGGAAGGGCAGAGATTCCCAAAGAGGCACCCCAAGGTCAGAGGCCAGTAAAGCAGAGGATTCTCTTCGTGACACAGCAACAATCTAACTGTTGAGGGGAATTTTAATTTCTTTTCAGCCTGACAGAATTTCTATTTTTTTCTAGATACCTCAAAAACTGAAGCATTATATTAATCCAAATATTCAACAGTTGTGTGCCAAAATTTAAATGTGAATTTTTAAAATAATAAAACATTTATAACATTGCCAATAAAATAACAGAATCAGGCCAGAGAGAAATTTAAGGTAGTATATGCATGCTATTATATCCATAACTAACAAAACAAAACCTATTAGCATGCAACAAAATATGCCAAGGTAATTTTTAAGATTTTTTAAAATGAGATTTATGGTGTTACCCAAACATTTGATGGTTTAAATATTTGATGTGAAATAAACAGTTCTGTTTGTGACATTACTTCATGACTTCTAGATGAAGTGCAACACTTGGCATCACATTTTCTACAAGGAAAAGCTCATGTAGGCCACTTATTTTCCTTTTCCAATTTTGTCCAAATGCTCCCTACCAAAACTATCAGGTTTTTTCTGCCTTTTTCCCTGCAACAATTACTCTCTCTATCTCTGACTTCATGTTTTTGAAAGAGTAGATGACAATATTTTATAAAAAAATCTTAGAGAAACTCAAAGCAGACAACATCTATGTCTACTTGGTGTTCCAGCACACAGTGTAAGAGCTAGACAGAGAGATGTTTGCCTTGAGGAAAAGTAATAGGATCCCTGGTGGTAGCAAAAATATATAACCACAACTAGATTCAGTTTTCTTTGTTGAATATGCCAAATTAGATTCATTTTTATCAAATATGTCAAATGTAATAATATGGATATTTTATTTCTATTTGACACCAATGTTTAAAAAAAAAAACACTTCAGGAGATAGTGATTCTGCACTAGTAAAATATCTTAGCCTATTTCACTTCAATAAAAAAATAATTTAGCAGCATCCTCAAATTTGCTTAGATTGAAGAAGAAATTAAATCTCTGACACTTACCAGTATTTTGCTGATTTCTCCAGCAGACTAACTGGGTATTATATAGGTGAACTAAGTCTCTGGGAGGATTTTTGGATAAGGTATAAAATTTAAAGCAATGCTGAACAATGCTGTTCAAATGATAGGCAAAGGTATGAAAACTTTTCACTCGATTACCTTTGAGATTTGAAGTGAGCTACCTGGAATTTATTCTATATTGAATACAGCTACAAATACCTTTCTTCTGAGTCTGTTGCAAAGTTTTTTGCAGGTCAGCAACAATCTGTCACAGCTTTAAGCTCTGGAAATCAGGACAATGGAAAAACAGCAATTTTAAAGTGATGATGGATGTCAATACTGCTTTATTCAGTTTTTACACATGAGGGAACTGAGGGACACGTGAGCCACTGACTCTTAGAGAGCAGACACAAACTGGCTGAGAGAGTAGGAATTCTGCTACTGTTCTACACAAAATCCATTAAAAATTTCCTTGGCATACATATTCCTTCCCAGCATGAGCTTTGACAGTTTTCAGATGCCCTTATGACTGAAAATGGCATATGGAGTCAACTTGCATTGGCAGGGAAACAAATTTAAATTCCTGCCCAGTATCACCAGAATACATGAGAATATTTCTACCACCTAGTCTAGCTCCTGTCCCTGTCACCCTTCATCCTTTGTATCTAGAATCCTTTTACTCTAAACCCCAAACCTCTCCCTCATTAAGTCACCATTCCATTTACACAGAGGAGAGCTAATGTGATTAACCAAAACCACTCTAAATCCATGGCTGGCAGTTTTGTTACAAGGTAATTCCCAGATAACCTGAAACCAGCCCTATACAGTCACATATTGACACTAACACTGAAAAAGTGAATACACCTCACTGCTCTTCCTGTATTTATGTAACACAAATTGATGTCACAACCTGTATCTCAGATATCTCCTCTCATGAATTATTCCCCTTCATTAACTCCACATATTTCATCCTAAGCCACACGAGTCAGCAGAAGCAGCCTTGCTGAAGCTTTTTCTTGAATGATAGCACTTCACAGTCTCTCTGTCATCGTTGAGCCACTGCATGACTTAAGCTGTATATATGGAATTTATAAGGGCTTTTTTAATGGTCAAATGGAGAAACAGCAAATGGCACAACCTACATGCTGTTACTCCCACATATTAAAGCTTTACACTCCCATGCTTTAGAACCCTGGGTATCTCCTGAAGCAAGGATAAAATAATTTCTCCACAGGCTGTTAATTATTTTCAGACCACAATCGCACCAATTCTTCAACACTGTTGAAAAAAATTAGCTGGAAAGATATCCTGATCTATAGTCTTGCATTCCAAAGGCAATTTCAGTGTCATATTTCTGTATGAAAATATTCTCTCCCTAATCTCTTTTCTAGTACTGAAAAAGGTTACTGTAAATAACAGACTTAAAAAAAAAAAAAAAACAAAAACAAACCACCAAACAAAAGAGACCTTGCTGCTTTGGGTCTTTTGTGATATTTCTCCTCCATGTGCCCAATTGGCTCCAGTACTTCATTTTCTAATACATGAAAACATAGCAAAAATATACCAAAGTCATAAAAAACTATGGCTAGATCTCAAAAGAGCATCAAGCTCTATACCCAAATATTTATGATTAATCAAGCTGAATTTCTATTACTCAAGTTGCTGCCTCATCTCAGTGACAAATTATTTGCTTAGAACTAGGTCCTGGTACATTGGGAAGCCCCAAGGAACTCACTGTTCTGTTACTTCCACCAGTTTCTGTGGCTCACTAAAATTCTTGTTTTAGGTTCTTGCCATGCCTTTCTGTATTTGCCCTAAGATTCAGCTTTCTTACTATGAACATCTACTGGAGATGTGTTGGAAAACCAGATAGAAATTATTTAGTTAAACCAAAAAAAAACTTTGTAAGAGCATTAAGGAAGTAATTTAAGGCTTTCTTTTAGATATCACTAACACCATCCTAATTGAAACTAGGATTGGTATTACAGGTACCTATATAAGGTAGTTATAAGGGCAACTGTGTTCTGTTTATTACCATCTTTGTTCTAAAAACTCCAAGAATAATTAGGGTGTGCTGTCACTACTTAGATGTGGACCAAATGAAGGCTGGTCCAAATTTCACACCTCCTCCCTGATAAATCCATTATCATCCTGAAGGGTGTTCATAGAAGCATCAAGGCTGGAAGAGACCTTCAAGATCACCCCAGCACAACCCCTAAACCACCACACAACCCCTAAACCACCACACAACCCCTAAACCACCACACAACCCCTAAACCCCCACACCACCCAGGCACCCCTGAACACATAGCAGAATTTCTTCAACAAAGCCAACCGACCAAAAAGAGTAACAAACTTTTGAGAGACATTTAGAGACCAAAAGGCTATGTTGTTTTTTTTTCCCCTAAATGAAACGACAGATTAGAGAGGGCTTGGTTTCTGATTTCGGGGCCGGGGTGAGGTGTGAAATAGTGTCTGAGGGACCCAGGGAAGCACAGGGCACTGCCGGGACAGCACAGGGCACTCCCGAGACAGTACAGGGTATTCCCGGGACAGCACAGGGCATTCCCGAGATAGCACAAGGCACTCCCAGGACAGCACAGGGCACGAGCCCCGGAGCGGTCCCGGTCCCGGTCCGTTCCAGCCTCCCTCAGCCGGCGGAGCTCGCAGCGGGCCGCGGCCGGGGGCGTTCACTCAGCTCCGGCCCCGACCCTGTCGGCCGTGCCGGTAAGCGGCGCAAAACACCAGTAAACACCGCTAAACACCAGTAAACACCGGGAAGAGCCGCTAAACACCGGTAAACACCGGTAAACACCTGAAAACACCGGGAAGCGCCCAGCCCGCCCGCCCCGGGCCGCCCCTCCTTGCCGGCAGGTGTCGCTGTGGCAGCCGCCCGCCGGCAGCGCCGCCGCTCTGCCCCGCGGCCCCGGCTCTGTGGTGCGGGGCCGTTCATGGCCGCCGCCCGCCGGCAGCGCGCTGGGACGGAGCGCTCGGAGCGGCACCGGCACGGCGGAACAGCGCCTGCAAAGCGACACAGACACCGCGGGGAGGTACCGGGGTGACCGGGCACTGCCCGCGGGTGGTACCGGGGCGGCCCTGAGGGCGTGCGGCCGGCAGCGGGAGGGCCGGGCCTTTCTCTCCCCGGGACGGTTTCAGGCCCCGCTGCCCGTGTGAGGCGGGTCCCTCCTTCCCCCGTGCTCCGCTCTGGGCTCCGCTGTGCTGCCCCTCATCGAGCCTTTCCTCCGCGCTGTGGCATTCGGTGCCGTGGGCACGGGTTCCCCATTGCACAGGTGCACAGGTACAAACAATGGGGTTTGGGGTTTCAAGCGCTTTCCTCTTTCCACCAAGGAGGATTCACAGGAAAAGCAGCCGTGTGTTCGTCCCAAGGGGAGAAGAGAAGAAACGCGCTGAAGCTTCCACCAAGAATTCCTGCGGATTAAGTGGAGGACATCTCTACGTTTCGTCGGCAGTACTGTCATTTGAACGAACGAGGTGACAGACCTGTTGTGCTCTTCTACAGTTTAATATAGGGAATATCCCGTAGCATAGTCAGCGGTCAAAACAGATACCTGACAGGGATAGCATTGTAATCATTATTTGGGGTTGTTTTTGGTATTTTTTTTTTCTCCTTAGAAGACAAATAGGGTTTCTCATTAAGAACGTATTCCAAGAGTCCTGACTTAGGACAGATGCACATTTGACATGTGCTAATTTTGAGAATTCAGACCATCACTTGTGTATTGACCTGTGTTTCAGCCACACACACACAGACCCTTCCTTCCACAACAGGAATCAGTCAAAAATGCACCTTAGCACTTGAAGCAGGCTTGTTGCAGACCCTGTAACAGACTTCTTTGAGTAAAGTTATTTAGTATTGCCTAAATTGCTGTTAACATGTTAACTCAGCTGCAGTGAACTTTGATCATTAACAGTTCCAGTTACCTTGGCTTGAAACACAAACTTTGTGCTGCTAATAAAAGAAGATTAATTGTCATTAGAGCTGGTTCACTAAGATGGTGAAGTTTGATAGCTGGTCTTTTAAAAAAGTTTTTAAAAATCACTCAAGTCAGTACTGCAGTAGCAGTGTGTAAATAGGCAAAGGCACTGGGACTTTTGTGCAGTAAAACTTACCACAGTCAGTGCTGGCAGCCACTGAAAATCAGAACTTTTTAAATTTCACTGACACCTAGTCTTCTTATGTGTATGATTGAGTGCAGATCTGGAAAGCTCAAAACTTCAGGAGTTAACTTAGCCTACAGAAATTTGAGTGAAGAAGAGTTCAGATGGCCTAGCAACTTAAAAGGTTTAGCCCTAAAATTACAGGATTTAGGTTTTGACCTAAATCAGTGTTAAGCATTAGAAAACATAAGTCTTTGTGTTTTCAGATCACTTGCAAAAAAGCCAGAACTGAGTTTGCATTAAAATCAGAATGAAACACATTCTTTTCTGCAAACTGGGGCTTTAAAGCATTTTATGTAGTGCCTCTACATTCAGGTCTCTTTGTGCCTCTATTTTTCTTACTTTAATTTAAATTTGAAAATTGCAGCATTCCTAGCAATAGGCTGAGAAAACTTCTTTAAAAATGGTCATTCAATTATTATCAGTTGTGTCTCAAATCAGATATAAAATGACATTTTCAGACAAGTTTACTGGCCCAAGTGGAACCTCTCAGATGCTTTATATTTGCATCAGTTAAATCACTAGAAAATGCCAGTTATTTTGCATACAGTTCAATCTGTGGAAATGTGATATAAACACAGATATAAACATCTGCTTCAGAAAAACTGAAGTATTGCAGTCAAAATCATTTCTGCTGCAAAAAAGTTCCAACCATGGCTGTTCAGATTAATTGTAAAAATCCTATTGATTTACTGTTCTCTTTTAAGCTCTTGCACTGCTGTGTTCATATTTCTGTGTATTGGCTAAACTTACACGTTTCATGTCATTAGATTGTGTATGCTGTTATTTGATTTTATTGAAAGTAGAAACCCAGACTCTTTAGCACTGGACAGCTGAGAGATGCTTTTATTGATTAAAAGGCCATATTACCCTGTTCAGTGGTTAGAACAAATAAATGTGTGTTGTGGTTTAACCCCAGCTGCCAGCTAAGCACCACACAGCCTCCCTCACTGGGGGGAGGATCAGAAGGAGAAAGGTGGGGGCTGAGATAAAAACAGCTTAATGATGAAAAGATTGGTTTAAAAATAATGTAAGGAAATTTTTTTTAAATTACTGTAAGGAAAATGTTTTAAAAACCAAAAGAGAGCAGAAAGTCAAAGCCAAGAAAAAAACAAGCAGTGCAAGTGAAGACAGTTGCTCAGCACCAACTGACCAATGCTCAGCCATTCCCAGCAAGTCATTCCCACTTTACTGCTGAGCACGAGGCCATCTGCTCTGGAATGTCCTTTGGGTCCCTTGGGGTCAGCTGTCCTGGCTCCTTCCCTTCCCACATTCTTGTGTACCCCCAGCCCCACTCTGGCAGGGGGAGGCAGGAAAGGCTGTGATGCTGGGTAAGCCCTGCCAAAACATCAGCGTGTTATCCACACTGTTTTGGTCACAAATCCAAAACATCCCCACAACAGCTACTGGGAAGAATTTAACTCTATCCCAGACACAACCAGTACTGCTTTTCCATTTTTCTGGGTTTTGCTTTTGCAGAATAGGTTGTAGGTGAGCATAAGCATCCCAATTAAGCTACACTCATTTTAATTAAGGTTCTTGCAGGATTTGAGAGAGAGGAATTCCTTTCTTCTGGTAGAAGTTTGTTTTTTATGTTGGGGTGGAAAATAGTGCAGGTGGGCTCAGGCTCTGGGGTGTTAGGGCCAGCACTGGGCTAGCAGCAAACTTTGGCCAGGGTATGAGAGCAGTCTGCACTTGGCATTTGGTAATTAAATTTGGTATTAGTGTATAACTGTATAAGAACTGCCCAATAGAGGGCACTTACAAAGGCCCAATGACCCCAAAACTGCACACATCTGGAACTGCCAGTCTTCCTGCATAGCCCACACTGGCTCTTGGAAAGGCTCAGGTTGATCCAGGGTGCTGACCTGCACCTGATACACATGGGAAAAACATTCAGGGAAGTGCTGCTAGATGGGAATTGCTGGCTGACATCAGCCAGCCTGTGCAGCCTCCCTTCTGCAGCATTTTTTTCCTCCTTGGAATTAGGATAGGTGAATTGTTCAGCCATCAGCAGTCCCTTTCTGGGGGCAGTCAGGTCTTGACTAGCGGGGATTGTCCCAAGAGAGGGGGTCCCCAGGAAAACTAATGCAGAGGAAAACCAACCAGAGCAGGCTGCTGTGTGAACGATTCATCCACCTCATACCTTGCTCCCAGATTGCATGTGAGACAGTAATGCTACTAAACATTTTGAATAGATACTTATTTTAGCCAAAAAAAAAAAAAAAAGGCTTTGAAAGGAATAGAAGATGCATGGTTTAATTCCAGAATAAATTAAGTATCTTTTTAGTTTTATCTGGACTAGAAGGCTATAATTTCTTTACATGTTTTTTAAATTACTTAAATCCAGTATGTCAGGCTTATGGATAAAAGTTTGCACTGCAAATCTGATTGAATTTTATGTTTTCTCTAGGGTGATCTTCACAGAAACTCCTAAAGGCTTCAAAGAACTCATTTTAGGCAAAATAAATAAGTTGTTCTGATAAAGTAAAATGGATCCTTGTTCAGTTGGAGTTCAGCTTCAAACTACCAATGAATGCCATAAGACCTATTACACCCGTCACACTGGCTTCAAGACTAAGCAAGATATATCTTCATCTGACCTCCTGCTGCTTCAGCTTAGGACTGGAATAACCCTGTCAGAGAGCAATACAATCTGCTTCCACCATGCCAAAATTTACATTGAAAGATTTGAAGACTTACAGAAATCCTGTTGTGATCCCTTTAACATACACAGAAAGCTATCCAAGAAAAGCTTGCGAGCAATTGACTTAGATGATGCAGCTTTCCTAAGTGCCAAGTTTGGAAGGCAGTTTGTTCCTGGTTGGAAGCTTTGTCCCAAATGTATGCAGATAATAAATGGAAGTGTGGATGTGGATGCTGAGGAGCGACAGAGAAGAAAACTGGATCCAGATGTATGTGTATGGATCAGTTTTGCCATCCCCTCTGTACTCTGCAAGCTATTAGAGTATATAATTACTACATGAAGAAATTAAATTTTTTCTCTCATAGAAATAAGAAAGTCTTTTAGATGTGCAGGAATTTACAGTATTTAAACCTTTATTTGGAGAACTTTAAAAAAGTTCTTCTCTAGTTAAATAATATGGCCCTTAAGTTTTGAAAAATTGTGTCTACTAGGGTGACTGACTCATAAATTCTTATAAATACCAGACTGCTGCTGGTATTTTAAGCTGTTATTCAAGTCTTGCAAACAACAAACTCCTGTGCTTGAAACTGAACACTGCAGAAGTTGCTTCTAAAGACGTCTCTTCAGCTAAAAAAAAAGGCAAAAAAAAAGGTGTTTTCTCATGCAGTTCATTATGAAATGAACCTGCATTAGGGTGAATTAAGTGTGCTCTTGTGGTGTCTGGGCTGTGAAGGCCATGGCATTTGGTCAGGGCCAGTGCTGAGCAGGAGTGGGAGGATAGTTCATGTGCTGAGCTTGGAATGTGCCTGGTGCCTTGCTGGGTGCACTGTTCAGGCTGTGCACAGGGAATCTGCTGTGGGCAACCAAAACAGCAAGAGTTTGTCTGGATGCACACTGAGCAAAGAGGGGTTGCATTCTAGGAACTGTTCCCCAGCTGTGTTTTTCAGTTATATATCCATATGATTAGGAGGCTGATAGGAGGATGATTTGAAAGCATTGATTAAAACTGCTTCTACAAAGCTTGTGTTGCTGGGGTCAGAGACAGGTCTAGTTCTCCAGCATAAAGATTTTAAGACTTAAATTGTTTCTCCTGGGAAATCATAGAATCTAAAGTCAAGAACTCATTATTACAGTAGATTATTACAATATCCTTGACTGATATTTTCTTAAGATTTGTATTTATAATTAAGTGACATTTTCTCTTTCTTCAGGGGCGCACAGCTAAAGCTTTAAAGTCTCTGCAGTTTGCTAACCCAGGACGACAGACTGAATTCACTCCAGAGACCAGTAAAAGGGAAAAAAGGAGGCTGCAAACAAAAATCTCATTGTTTAATTCAGACAGGTAATTTGTTAGTTGTGTTTACATTAATCTTCATTTGAAAACAAAATAGCCTTGATGGTCAGCCTGTAACACTACCTGTGTGAATGTTTGTGTGAGTATGGATTGGGTTCTTGGTTTAGGGATGTTGAAGATCACTCTCCTTCCTGAGATAAACAGAAGATAAAATGTTAGCTTACAGCTGACATTTCAGGCAAACACAAAAAGGTGTTTGTGAGGCACAATACTTCACAGACCACAGATGTAGCTATTACTACATACATAAACTAAAATTCTGATAATAAGAGAAATTTGATTACATAGTAAGGTCAAGTAGGCTACACTTAAATACTGGTTTTCATCTTTCTGTAAATCAGCAGTTACACTTGCTAAACAAAAGTGTGCAAGTGAGGACCTTACTTTCCTTTTGAAAAACAAAGTTAATATCCAAATTGGATAATACTGGATAACAGGTTACAACCTTCTAAAGACTGATTTAAAAAAAAAGACATTTTCTCTTTGTCAAAATATGCAAAAAATACCACATTAAATGCATTGCCCCTGCTTTCCACCTGAGTGTAACCGTACCAGACAAACAGGCACTAAATGTGCTGCTCACCAACTACACATCCTTCCTTCTCCCTCTGGTTCTTCTGCTTAGTTTGGGCAAAGAGTGGAGATAAAATTAGGACTGAAAAATGTTATCAAACACAGTAAGGTATGGCTATCTGTGAGATGAACAGTGTTACAGTGAACACCTGAAGAAAGCAAACCTCCCTCCACAGCTATCAGCAACTTGGCATCAAAACAAGGAGCGGATTTTACCACGAGCTGTTGTTTTTCATTGCACAGGCAAGTTATCCCAGCCAAGAGCAAGGTGTACGACAGCCAGGGGCTGCTGCTGTACAGTGGGATGGACCTGTGTGACTGCCTGGATGAGGATTGCCTGGGCTGCTTCTACGCCTGCCCCAAGTGCGGCTCCAACAAGTGCGGCACCGAGTGCCGCTGTGACCGCAAGTGGCTCTACGAGCAGATCGAGATCGAGGGGGGCGAGATCATCAGGAACAAGCACGTTGGCTAGTGTGTGTGGGCATTATTGAATGGGCCAGGCTTTGGTTAAACACAGCACACTCAGCATTTGGTAGTTTAATGGGAGCTGTTGGGATTTGGCATGATGCACCTGATGAGTGTGCTCGGTTTCACAATCATTTTCAGTGTGATTAAAGACATAACCATTCTGCTGTCTTTTCACATATGAGTCTGAATTGTACTCAGGCTTCTTACTCATCCAGGTAAGATCTCACTGAACAGCTGTATTCAAGTACAAGGTGCTGAGTTCTAATGGGATCTCTCCTGAGCCACTCACTATTCTTTCATGCATTGCTTTATAGAATGTACCATCTCCGTGTATCCCTCATTTCTCCTTCTCAAATTTTTAATCTGTTTTATATGAAAGGCTGTTGAAGTTCTCAACTAATTTACATGCAGTATTAATAAAGCTCTCTTTCTACTATTAATATTGAATACTGTATCTTCTATAGATTATTGAAGCTACATCTGATAAATCAATCCTGTTCATTAAAAAGGAGTCAAAATCATTTAGGTGTTCAGATCTCATCCCAGTTACTGGGATCTGAGATCAAGTTATCCTTAAGAATTCATAAGGATATGAATTCATATTAATTCAAAATTAATTTGTATTAAAATACTGACATTAACCTGTCACAGCATTGGTTAAAGTATTATTCATTACTTTGTTAGTTTCTGTAGAGCAAAATTAAAATAATTTTATTCTGTTATCAGTCTGTAATTGGACTGAGCCAGTACTTCAACAGCCCTCTCCCTGTTTTTTTCTCTTGTTACTGATTTTGAAGGTTTGTATGCAGCTGAAATTGAGTGTCTGTTTCCAGACCAAGGTTATCTAGGCTGTTAGCAGAAAAATCCAAAGGAATGGAAAGTATCTTTGTTTGATACATTATCTGTGCCCATTAATATTGAACTTTTACACTGTTACAAGGCTTATTGAAAAGATTGTAAAAATTAAGTCTTAGTAACATTTTTATTCTTTGTATTTTTGTTGTGTTTTGTATAAATTTACTATTCTTTGATGACTTGGAAGATCTGCATGTTTGTTGGGTCGTGCTGTTTTAATAACACTGTTGACTTCTTGCAGACTTACTTGGTAAAGTTGTATAATCTTGCTGTGTGCTCAGCAGATTTTTTTTCTGTTCTGGTAAGTGTCACAAATGTTGCTGTTGCCAAAATCCGAAGTTATGCTTTGAGTTCTGCTGACATCTGCTGGTCCTGCTGGAGTATTAAGTGCTGAGATGCTACATTTTTATTAAATCTGTTATAAAAATAATCAGACTCATTTTGTTTGTTTGTTTGTTTTGGTCAGAGCATTGGCAGTTTTTGCAGTGGATGTCTCTCACTGTTTCATCTCTCAAGTAATCTTTTGAATTAGATGAAAATATAAACAGGTAACTTCCAGGAGAGTGAGAGGGGAAAAGCTGGTTGAGTTGTGTCATTTACATGCATTTATTTTTTAATTAGGGCAGAGTTGGCAGTACCCATTGTTAATAAACTTACCAGGCTTCCATGGGTGTGATGAGTGTAACCACTTCAGCTCCATGGCCAGATTTTGGATTCAGTCACTACCAGTAACTTCAGGTGCCTGCAGCATCACATCATTAGAGCTGCATTTCTCCATCTCCATGGATTCTGTGCAGAGTTAGAACATTCAGCCTCTCATTTTACAGGTGCTCTAGCAGGTGCCTACTTTCCCAAATAAAACACTTGTTTCCTGACAGAATGCACAGGATGCTGTTTGACTGAAAACCTGCATCAAGGGTGGAAACTGTCCCTAAGGACACTTGGGGTTTAGGGGTTTTTTTTGTAAAAAAAATGACATTTTGGTGTTGGCTGTTCACATGTTCTCCTGACATATTCAGGACATTTCCATTTAGCTGCATTTCCTTAACATGCCTAGGCTGTAGTGTATTACTGACCTTACACAGTTCCATGTGCCCCACAACCATTTTCCTCTTAAAAGACATTGTAACAAGTCAAACTTTACCATCTTGCAGATTTAAGCTGCCTACAGCATGAATTTCTCTTTTTGCTGGTTTTATAAACACCACACAAGCTATTTTGTCATCATCTGAAGTGAGTGCTTGTGACTCCCAGGAGCACATGTACTTCCTCATCTGCCAGAATATAATTAAGTCTCTTCAAAAAGACATTATTTTAATAGGGCCAAAAGATTTCCATAAAATCCAAAATTCATAACCACTTTATGGTCTGCATGTAGTAAAGCCAACTGCAGATGTACCTCAGTGGCTGTATTAAAACTTTCCTTTTGTTTATATATTCAGTTTACATATTCAGAAGACAAAAATCAATGACAATAAAATACTCTGGTTTATGAGGAAAGCATATTCCATGAATCAGTTTGAGTTTATTGAACAGAACCTCCAGCATTGTCTTGTAAGGAACCAAGCCAGTCCTTGACACTCTCACACAGAACAAAGTTCAAGTTTAGAACATGGTCAAATTTAACATCTTCAAAAGTCAGTGAGGGTTCTTGTGTTGACCCTGTGAAATTGCCACTTTGGGACGTGGTCAGAGCAGAGGTAGGATGTGCCCTTTGTGGAGCCAAAAGTTTCAAACCAATTAAGTATCCCTTGGGATTGTTTGTGTTAAATATTCAAATAACAGCACAGTGCAGTCAGGTAATTAACTCAGAGGTTTACATTAACTTCTTCAGCATTATGCTGCAAAAAGACATTTATCTTTGGGAATATGTTACAACCTTATCCTTAGACACAGCATGAGTTTGGGTTTCTTTTTTCAATCAGTTAAATTCATTACTTCAGTAACTAACATAAGACAACTTCCTACTTTTGAATCTCTTTACCATTCAAGACATCAGAAAGAGCTGGAAGTGGGCAGACCTACACAAAAATTGTGATTTTGTAAATCCAGAAGTCAGAATTAAAACTTCTAAAAGAAAAGAAGAAAGCAGGTAAAGTGACAAATTTTTACCTCTTTCAGATATGTTTTAATGTTCCTTCCAGCCTTTTCTCATAGGCATTACTCATATTAGCCAGAATGGAGCAATAGACACCTGCACAAAGGCTCTCACTGAAATCCCATGGTGACAGAGCTCCAGAGAGGTTAAGTGGACATCTGTCACTTGGTGTGTGACAGAAACAGCTACAGCAAGCTGCAGGCAGCATCAAGGCCTCAGAGTTCTCAGTCTCATGACAAACACACAATTTCCAGTTTTGTTTTCTCCTAAAATTAGGATTACTTTTCTTTTGTCATATTTATATTTGTTTCTCAATAAATGCAGTTTCAGCTTTTTCCAGCTGATCTCTCAGTGCAATAAAGGCTGTGCTGACATACAGGAGCTTGTCCCTCATGATCCAGGGTTTTTTTCCCCAAAAACGTTGGCAAACATTCTGAAAGCTTTGTTCATCTTTATGCTGGTTTCTAACCAGTCAATACCACACTGATGCAACTTTATTTAAAGGCCCCTTCAGACACTTTCTCCAACTTCAAATTACACATTCTTTTAAATCCAACTGATAGTAGAGGAACAGTTTATTGAAATTAATGTATTCAAAGATCATTAATTACAGGTTGAATCTACTATCCACCAATATGGAATCCATAACCAGAACTACTGTTACCCATTCACTGCTATTAGTTTTCAAATCATCAGCTGTCTTCCAACATGTATTAAAAAATATTGTAGGGAGGTGTGAACCCTTGCCATTAAACTGTGCACTTCACTCTTTGAGGGAGTTTTGTTCCATTATTGTGTCAGAAATACAGAATTTACACGTTTCAGGTGCCTCACACCAGCAGAGGGCATGAGCTGACTGCAA
Source organism: Alaudala cheleensis (assembly GCA_013398995.1). Classification (NCBI taxonomy): domain Eukaryota; kingdom Metazoa; phylum Chordata; class Aves; order Passeriformes; family Alaudidae; genus Alaudala; species Alaudala cheleensis. The sequence continues at coordinate 65,893 of VWYE01002606.1, forward strand.
ACCTGTCTGTGAGCTCCGTGCTGCACCTCCAGGAGATGCATCCCCAGGCCTGGGGGATCCCTCCAGGGAACTCACTGACACATTCAGAAATCGAGCAGGGCACAAGAGAAGTGTTACCACAGACATGAGGCTGCAATGTCACTGACTCAGTACAAGATTGGCACTGAAGATAAACTGATTTTCTTTTTGGGGCTTTATAAGAGCTTCACACCCAATCCCCAGACACCTCGATGATTGCCAGTTCTTTAAGAGGAGAGCAAGATGGTTTTGTGGATACATTTGCATTTTACATTTCACCATGAAATCTTGGTTTAGATCTCCTGCCTGAGCATTGCCTTAGAAATGCAGTGTTGGGCAGCCAAGGAGGCACTCACAGCTGGCCCTGCACTCCTTGGCAAAATGGAAACCTTTGTGACACTCACAGTGGTGCTTCTGCCAGTGGCACAGAGCCACACGTGTCCTCTCTCAGACACACAGGGACAGCATTTTACCAGAGCAGCTCCAACAGCAGCCAGAAGCAGCCTAGCCCAAGGTGTTGGGCTGGGGTAGGGAAAAGACACGAGATTCAGGGAATTTCCCTGGTTCTCCTACTGTAACTTAGTGGTGAGAAAATCGCCCGAATCCTTCTCTTCCTCCCTCAGCTTCCTTTGCACGTACTCAGCAGCAGCAGGTTAAATCTGGATCACACACTGAGTGACTTGCCTTTCCAAGCTTTAGTNAAGAATTTCCCTGGTTCCCCTACCGTAACTTAGTGGTGAGAAAATTGCTCAAATCCTTCTCTTCTTCCCTCAGCTTCCTTTGCACGTACTCAGCAGCAGGTTAAATCTGGATCACACACTGAGTGACTTGCCTTTCCAAGCTTTAGTTAGGACAGTGTTAAGGACTTTGTTCCCAAGCTCAGTTCTCCCTGTCACCCGCAGATGTCAGCATTACCTGCCACAGCCTGAGAGTGGCTCCGTGCAGAGCTCCGGCCTGAAAACAGAAGGAAAAGCAATTCTCTTCCATCATCTTCTGATTTTCTCCTCGTCACTCTTCCATTTTTTTCTTGCACTTTAACTGATAGCTCTNGATTTTACCAAATTTCAGTAACATAAGTTTTCTTAATTCTCTATTTCTTTTTCTAGTTCATCCTGCATTAGAGAACCTTTTAACCCAGGTGAGAATGAGTTTTCTTCTCACTTCATCCATTTTCTAGTGCAAGTTTGTAGCACACAATAAAACACTCCCAAAACCCACAAACAACCAAAAACCCCACCATCAAACCTCCAAGCTGCTCCTTTCCTTCTGTTTTATAAGATGGCAGTGCTCTCTCAGCTGACTTGCTTGTCAGCTCTCAATCAGATGGGCTGGATCTTGACAGTTGACTTCAATGCTCCTGGAACTTCTCTCTTGACAACCATCTCATTTTAGAAGTCATTATAATTAGAGTGATTATATTTTGGCTTAGTTTTCATTTGTTATCTTTGTGCTGCTTCCTGGGTATTTCAGTTCAATCTCTAAGAAAAGAGGAAAATCAGAGCCACTTCTCTGTTAAATACACTTGTACAGGATGTCTCACCTCCAGCAGGCTCCTGACATTGGACAGGCTCCTGAAAACACTTTGGAGGGAGCCCCAAATCTCAGCTGTGCTGTTCCATGTCCCAGCAGTGAGCTCCTGCCAACAGCCCTGGTGACTGGAGTGAAATTGCTTAGAGCAGTGAGGAAGCCAAGCAGAGAGGTGCTTTCTGCCCAGTGAAATGTGTCAGGATAAAATGCCAAGACTGACAGGAGTGTTTGGACAAAGACACCGTTCACCCTTGCTGGTTATGTGTGAAACAGGAGGAGAGGTTGTGCCCAAGATCTCATGATCCTCAGAAGCCACTGTGGAAAGCAGCTACAGAGTGTGCAGGGTACACCTAAAATAAAATCGCCTTCTGTTGTGGGATTCCCAAAATAAAATGCTGGGTAACCTTTACAGGATTGTTCCCTAAAGATCCAGAGAAGCCTGGAGTGCAAAATGCCTGGATCTGAACTTTATGTTTCCCTTGGAGTTCAGAATGAGGCTTGGAGATGGGGACAGGGCAGGCAGACATGCAGAAGCACCATGGATGGCTTTTCTTGTGCTTTCTGTTGCATGTGGTCAGTATAAACACACTGGGTAGAAAGCACAGTAACCTATACTGATGAAAGTTGGTTATATCTCCAGACAAAACCAGAATTTTCTTTTTCACAAGAGGTTTTCTTCCTATTGGGTTTGAGGGTTTGGTTTTGCTTTTATCAAAAACCCCAGAAAATTTATCCAGCCAAGTCTGTGCCTGCTTTATAACTCCCCTGTGTTAATTTCTTGTCTGTGAACTGCTGACTTTTTGAGGTAAAGATTGGGCTGGCTCTGGTTTGGAGCAGGTGAGGATGCAGGGCTGCTGTCAGAGGCCATCTGTCATAGGAGCTGCTGCAGAAAATGTCTGCAATTTCTCCTCTGGTGGGAGAGGGCTGCAACACCCAGCTCATGTGCACACTGCATCCCAACCAGGCACCTCCCACCCAAACTGGGCTGATGTGCTTTTCCTTGTCTTCCCTCTGAGCACACCCTGACTCCTTAGTTTGAAGCACTATTTTTGCTCCAGAGTGGCAGAACCCAACTCACTGACATTGCACCTGTAACCTATTGAATTGTTATCTGCATAGTGCTCCAAAAGGTCCAAAGCTGATTCAGATCCCAGTAAGGTGTGTGTGCACACATGTGCTTTAGGACTGTAATGTGCAGCTGATCCAGCCAAAGTGGAAGGAGCTCCTCTCTCAGAAATACCAGGGGCAGGGACATGGGTATGAATTGTCACTGATCTGGATTTGTTTGAATCTGCCCAAGAAGGAAGAGCTAAAACCACTTTTCTGCCTCAGTGTGTGTTCTGTCCCATAGGGTGAGAGGAAAGGGGACCTGCACTCCATTGACTTGGATTGGCCTTTGTAATTATTCAATAATTAGCTGGAAGGCTGGAAACTGCTTCTGCATCTCCTGCTTCAGTGTAATTTCCAAGGCCCACCCATCCCCCAGGTACAGCTGGGGGCCAGCTCAGTGTTTAGGTACCCCCATGTGCAGCAGAGAGCTTCTGAGGAGCAGGGCTGGAGCCCTGTCCCCTTTCACATCCCTTCTTTCCACTGACACCACTAACTTCACAATATTATTTTTCCCACCCAGCACCAGCTGCTGATGCTTCTCACACGTCCAAAATTGCTATTGACATTTCAATTTTGTTTTATTTTTCTCTTTTCTTTGATAGAATTACAGAGAACATTTATATATGAATAAAAAGTAAATAATGCATGTCAGAGTATGCATCAGGGAACATCAAATTGTTTTTTTCCAATTACAACTCTATTTCAAATAGGGTAATGCAATTAAAGGATAATTACATGAAGTGCAAAGCCAAGGTTATGATCAGAAATGGTTACCCTTTCACTTCAAAGGGCTGTCTGACTAAATAAAACATTCCTGTGGGGCAAGTTACTCTGCATTTCTGCAGGTATCCAGGAACAACATGTCTGGCACTACAAGTGGAGTGGCTCTTCCAGTATAAACTCCCATTTTAGGAAAAGGGACAAATATAAGTGGCTTAATCACTGATTGACAGTGGTATAAATTCACTGCAAGATAGGATATGAATGAATAATATATTTGTAGTTTTTAATAAGCAGCATCTTTTAAATAATAGTTATGGTAAACTGGTAATTCTTCCTTAGCAGTGAGCTTAGTTTGAGTCATCATTGCTTTGATAAAAAATCAGCAACAAGATAAAGAAGCACAAAGGTGATTGCAGTGTTCTGCAGGCTTTGCTCACTGAGCAGCTTATCCCAGCACTGCAGGGCAGCCATGGCCAGGGCCAGGGGATGCTGCTCCCCAGAACAGGGATCAGCTGTGGTGGATGAGCTGCAGAGCAAAGCTCTCAGGCAGGTCCAGGGGCCAAACAAACCTGGCACTGGTGATGTGACTCTGGGTGTTCATCCCCCTGTCCCAGACCAAAACTGAATGAAATGAATACATGTACTGCATCCTGAGGGGCCTTCAGCTGCCTGCAGGAACATTCCCTGTCCTTTCAAATGGCAAAGGACCTCAGCCTGAAACACTGCCAGAGGGGCCTCCCACCTTCCTGCATCCCCCTGTACCTGCTCATGGCAGCCATGGAGCCTTTGGGACCAGCCCAGGCAGGGAACTGCGGGTCTCCCCTCTCGGGGTGTCCCCTCTCCCCTCTGCTGTCTCCCTATCAGGAGTGTTGAGGTGAAGCCAGAAGTTTGCAAAAGTGCAGGGTTCCTAATCCAGAGGTGATTTCACAGCGATGCTCCATCCCAGCTCATCTCCATTCCTTGGGAATGCAGCCATGGGAGAAGTTGTGCCAGCTGTGCCACCCACACGGAGCTCAGAAATCAAAATGACTCTCCTGTGATGAGCATAAGTTGTAAACCAGCACAAGGTATTGTCCTTTGTCAGCCCCTGTGTCACTGCCAGTGCCCTGGGCAATGGAGCTTTTTCCTGCAGCTGGCTCAGAGAAGGCTAAAGAGGATCTAAAACAGCTGGTAACTGTGGGAGGTGTGGTTATAAAGGTGAGGGTGCTTCAAACTTTATTCAGATAAAGTCGTGGACTCCCACCTTTTAAAAGTCCCAAACTGCTGGGAATCCCTGCCTCTCTTCAGAAGCCTCTCTGCTGCTACAGTGCTTCAGAGTCAGAAATGATTAGTAAGGTCTTGCCAATCTGTTTTATTTAAGTGCAGGAAATAAAGCAGCAATCCTTTATTATTAGCTGCTTTATTGGACTGGTAATAGTGCCTAAAAAAGGTTTGGGACCCCAATTTGCTCCACTTGGAACCACTATTTGCTGTGAGAGCACATGGTCTCATTTCCTGCAAGAGTTTCAGTGGGACAGGGACTGAGCCTGGATCCTGTTTCATTTGTCTTCATCTCATTTCTGGAGGTGGCTGACAGGCAATGCACAGCACCTGTTCACTGCACCATGGGAGCAAACCTTATTGCACCTGGGTGAAAAAGCAGGGTTTGACTGTGCCCACTGCCCTTCCCCTGCCAGGCCCCAGGAAAGGGGTTCATGTTGTTGTCCTGGGAGGCAGCTGAGCCCCATGGAGAGAACATGGAAGGGGTTTAGCCCCTGTTAATCCCCTTGTGCTCTGCTGATGAGAAGCCAGATGGTGAAATTAAACATACAGAGAATTTGGTTCATAACATTAACATTTTAAACAAAGATAATAATATTTAGAACAATAATAACATAAATAATAGTAATGATGATAATTATAATTATAGTAATCATAACACATTTATATTGTTTAAGTGATAAATTGCTTTATTTCTGTTGTCTTACTGACTTCCAAAACATTTATTTTGCCTGCATCCCACATTACCTGAGGCAGACAAAAATTGTCCTTTGTATACAAACAAGGCAAATGAGGCAGAACAGCAGACCAGGAAATACTGAGCCCTGTGGAGCAAACAGAAAGTGGAAAAGCAGCTGAGGTAAAGCATTTCCCTCATTCCCTGGAGGTATTTTCCTATCTCAATAACTGGAGGAATAATAAGTAAATAAATACAATGTCTTGTTTAGCTGTGTTGTTGTTGTTGGAGCCCTTTGTCTGTAGTGTACTCAGAAAAAACTTTTGGATTGATCTGGAGTGCACAAGCCTGTTTTCTATTAAAGTGTATTAATGCCAGCTTCTGTGCAATTAGTGAAAAGTCAATTCCCATTACTAGTTAACATTATTGAGTATCTGCTTTCTTTAATAAAAACCTATGTCCAGCATAAAGACAATAAATCGATAAGCAGCCACTTTCTAAATCCATTCTGTCTGCTCCCAAAATGCAGAGAGAGTGCTGCTGTTTGCAGTCACAATGGATTGAGAGAGATCCTCTGCAACCCCCTTTTTGTTTGGAAAAGCCTTTGCTCCTTTGTAGGAGCTGTACAAACTGGTGTTAAACTTTTACACCCACCCAGCAGCATCAGCCCGGGCTGGCAGAAATCCTCCCTGGGATGGAGGAGTCTCACAGGTTTGAATTGTGCACAACCCTTCTGCTTTCCTTCTCTGTGAGGGTGCTGGGCACAGCCTGCCCAGAGACCTGCCCAGCCCTGGAAGTGTTCAAGGCCAGGCTGGATGGGATTCTGAGCAGCCTGGGGTCATGTGGGAAACAGGGNCCAATCATCAACTCTCAGGGTGCAAAAACACCAGAAAACCTGAGAGGGTGGGACCTTGGGGCTGGTGCTGCTTTTCCAGTGGCCATGGGAGGTAACTGCATCCTTCCAGGGTAACAGAGACTGCTGAGTGCAAGGAGCACCTGAATGCCAAAAATCACATGGGGAGAAGCGGCAAAGATCTGATTTAAGCGTCTATGTGCAGGTTTTATGTCTGGTTAACCCTCGAATAAATGAGGAATATGATTTGAAATTAACAAAACAATCACTAAAACAGGAGGGAAAAAACTTGTTTTCCTTGGGTCAGAAAAATGAAAGCTCAACAAGAATTGAGAGGAAGTGTGAAAGATTTCTAGAACTGCTCCTGATATTTCTTTAGTTTACTATTGGCTTTCACTTTGACCATGGATCTGCAAAAACCCCAAAGGCTGCTGCTCCAAAGTGAATAAAAGGCAACTAAAAGGCAGCTGCTGTCAGCAGCCTTTGTTGTTGTTGTTAATGGCACCTGCAGAACCAGGGGGAAAGGAGTGACTGGGTGGCAGAAGAAGCTAAAGATGGCTAAAGGAAAGCAAATCTATTTTCCTTCATTCCCTGCAGAGAAGGAAGGAAATGAAGCTGCTCTGCCTGTTTTAATGATTATTTGCTAAACACCCAAGCAGCTGAGTTGTTAGTCAGAATGAATGTAGATGAAATTCAGACATAGACAAAGCTATTTGTAGAAATTTGATTTTTATAGACACATTGGCAGTACTTTTCCCCCAGAAGTATTACATTTTGATTTAGCTGGGGAAGAGGAATGATATTATGTGATTTAATTACACAATTGTGACTCACACTTTGTTACAAATACTGAGCAGTGAAAATGGGAGCAAAATGCAAGCTATCTGTTAGGTAAACATGTTCTTTTAAACTGTTGACTGAATTTGAATAGTGAATAAATTGGAGGAAATGGCAATCTGCTTGTGGAAGTTTCAGAAAAATAAAGAAGGGCTAAGCTCAAAAGGTAAATTATTAATGTTGGTATATTGGCTTTGCTCCTGTTATTTGTAACATAGGAAATGTGATTTGTGTGTTTGTGTCATTTTAATATTAACTCAGTTGCCAGCTCAGATCTAAAATAATGAGACAGATGCAAGTCTTTCATTTCCAGAGAAGTATTTTTAATGCAAATGAAACCAATATGGTAAAACATTCTGCCCAAAGAGGAGCTCAGCTCTGGGGTTTGGAGGGTTTTATACTCTTCCCTTTCTGCCCCTTGCTGGGACAGACACATCCACACGTGGAGGAGGATGATGCCACAAACTTCTGCTTCTGAGTTCAGCACGTACTGGGATCCTGTCTGCAGGATCAGTTTGATCAGGAGCAACTTCAACACTATAAACAAGAGTAAAAAACCATCAGATACTCAGACACAGCTGTGTGCAGCTGCAGGGCCTGAGAGTTAATGAGTGAGAGCTGACAGCATTGGTGGGATGCTCCTGGGGAAGCCTGGCAGCAGGAATACTGCACAAACCCTCCTCTTCCCATTTCCAGCCCTTCCTTGCCATTCATAAATACAAATCCCTATTCCTTTTTTTTTTTAACACAATATATAAATATCTTCAATTGCAGGGATAAAATTTAATTAAATAGAGTTGTTAATTAAAGCTGTATTTTTATATGTTTGAGTGTCTTGGTGGTTTTAGATTTGAGTGTTTTGTTAGCTTGGTTTCAATGTGAATTTGGTATTTGCAGATGTGGTCCATGTGGAATATCATGGAATTTTTTTAGGACATCAAAGAGAAATGGCAGACAGGGCCTCAGCTGGCTTTGAAGCTGCTTAAAACAAGGAGAGAACCCCTTAATTTTTGAAGGAGCTGGGGAGATTCCTCAGGAGAGCAGATCTCCTCTCAGGGCTCCATCCCTGCAGGGCTGCAGCTCCCCTACCCTGCTCAGTCCTGCCTGGTGCAGCTGCATCAGAAAGGGAACACCTTGAGCCACCCCTGCCCCTGGGGACAGCACCCATGGGGACAGGACAGGTCATTGTTCCTCCAGCCCTGCTGTGTGCAGCCCACTCAAGGAGGAACTTGAGCCCTGCTGAGGTCAAGTTCACTCGTGGCCTTTTCAGGGACCTGAGCAGGGTGGGGAGGCAAATCTGGACCCATCCCTACCCACTGCAGGTGTGAGCTGGGATTTGGGCTTCCAAGTCATGTGAAATCCAGAGCACTGACCAAACAACCCTGGTTGGTTGTTTTAGACCAGTGCCTTAGACCAGAGCAGCCCTGTGGTGACAGGTAATGGCATGAGAATAAAATAACCCTCAGCAGCTCAGCAGTGGAGGTGATCCATGTAGGAAAATAATATTGTCAGGCAAATTATTTAATATAGTAGTATTAAATGTTTTAAATTTTTTATACTAGAAACATAGAAAATTTTTGAAAAAATTCTAGACATTATTTAATAAATATAAGTATATTGTTTTGTAACTTTATTATTTTTTTATTTAGTAGTGTTAAGAAAAGAAATATATTTCAGGAGGAAATTTCACAGGAGGACAGCAACTAAGGTGCAGTCACATCTGGATAAAAATGCCTCTTTATTGAACTCAAAGGGTGCTGGACCAGAGGTGAAAACTCTGTGGAGTTTGGTCCAGCACCTCTGTTCTTGATAAGGCTGTACTTGTCCTCACACACACAGCCCATGTGTGACACATGTCCTCAGACACACAGCCCATGTGTGTGTGACACATGTCCTCAGACACACAGCCCATGTGAGTGACACATGTCCTCAGACACACAGCCCATGTGTGGGTGACACATGTCCTCAGACACACAGCCCATGTGTGACACATGTCCTCAGACACACAGCCCATGTGTGGGTGACACATGTCCTCAGACACACAGCCCATGTGTGACACATGTCCTCAGACACACAGCCCATGTGTGACACATGTCCTCAGACACACAGCCCATGTATGGGTGACACATGTCCTCACACACACAGCCCATGTGTGACACATGTCCTCAGACACACAGCTCAGGGTGGATGCAGCTTTCCCCCTGAGCTGATGTTGCCCTGCACCGAGGCCAGGAGGTTCCTAAAGGCTTCGAAGTTTCCTCTCTCCTGATTTTCCAAGGTGCTGATCCCGTATTCCCCAGAGGCTGCTTGCTCACAGCACAACACCCCACTGCCAAAAATTGCAAACAATAAAAGAGGAGAGGGGTGAGGAGGGGGGAGGAAGGGTGAGGAAACAAGACATACCTGCAGCAGCCCTTGCTGTGCATTCCCTCTGTGTCCCACCGACAGTGTCATGCAGAAGGAAAATTGTTCTATCAGTGACTGTGTTAGATTCATGACCCCACCACAACCTTGAATTGGCCTTTAGTTGTCGCTGATGGGAACTGAAGAACAGCTCCTGTCGACATGATTGCTGCTCTCCAATGAATCAGAACACACAGGGCACAGAGCAGCACATTAAACTAGCAACAGAAATATATCACTGTACTTTTATATAGATGTATTGCTTTTGCCCAGGCATATAAATGATTGGGCTATCCACTTATTTTTTTTCCAAGGACTATAAATTAAAAATAAGCTAAGGGTTTGGAAATTATGTTCTCTCTCTTTCCCCCCTCCCCTTCTCTCTCCCTCTCTCTCTTTTTTTTTTTCTTTTCCAAAGCTGGGTTGCTATTTTAGGTCTACAGTAAAACATTTTAAAGGTAATCTTACTGTCTGTGTCTACTTGACCATCCTTTTTTTGTAAGAGAATTCTAGCAGAGCAGCCCTTGCTTAGGTAATTTAACACTTCAGTTTGATCACACTTACTGTATGTATGGATCCCCACACTGCCTCTGCTGCTAATGAACACCTACAAGGCTGTATTTTTTCATTTGGTAAGACAAGTTTCTGAAATGGCAAAATCTGTGTGTGCCAGGTGCTGGGGTGTTTCCCCTAACCAATATTTTATGAAGTAAGATTATTTCAATATACTTTGACCAAAGGTCACTTTGACTTGAAAGTTAGTTTGATGCACTGCTGCATAATTCAAGGCAGTGCCTCAAAAATGGAAATGTTTCACCATTGAACTACATTTAATTTTTGCAACTTTTTCTGCTTGCTGATGGAATCATCTGTTTAAAATATTCCCTTCAAATTGGAAGTGATATCACCAGATCTGCAAAAACTGGAATGCATTTTCCATTGCACATTTCTAGTTTTTTGCAATTTATCACTTACCAGCTTTGCAGCCAGATGTAGAAGCAATAAGAAAGCTGCTCCCCTTGCATTCTTCCCCCAGCTTAGGGAATTTTATTTCAGATGAAAAGCAGAACAAGAATCCAGGGATCCATTTTTTTGTGGTCTGAGGCCAAGGCAGGCAGGCATCAGGGTGTTTTTTCCAGCCCTGGGAATCCCTTGTCCAGGTGAGCAGCCCCTGGCTGTGAAAGTAGAACAACTCACTACCACAGGGCAGATTTTTCCTACAAGAATCTGTGGGACTGAGTTTGCCAGATTGTTTTCTGCTAGTTTTTTTTAATGTGTTGTAAAAGACCTTTTTAACTTTACTTTTCCTGCACTACCTGCTGAAGGATTGGTGGTAAGCACATGTCCATGTACTGGATAAAATGGCCACAGGAATATGACCTGGTCAATGAAAATAAATGAGCTGCTCACAGCTATTCCCCCTCAACAGTCATAAACACCACAATAGTGTTTCCTCTGTGTCTTTTCACCCATCCCTGGGTGATTGAATCTTTACTCTGTACCACTTCCTAGCAAAACTAGTGAGGTATGAATGAAAACCTGGCTGCATTATTACATCTTTAAAAGACCAGTAATTTCCAGAACTGCAGATAGTGTGGTCTCAAGGCCCACAGTTCAGCCAGGGCTGATGGGTGAAGGGCAGCAGTGGGTTTTTGCTGTGTTTTCTCAGGGAATGGAGCCACAGCTGCAGGATAAAGGACTCATGGCAATCACCTACAGGGAGACCAACACTTTGCCTGCCCAGAGGAGCCAGACTGGAGGCTTGGACTCTGCTTTCCCACTGCCACCAGTCAGCCAGACCCATCTCCCTGTGGATTCCATCCCTTTCAGAGCCCACCTGATGGTCTGTCCATGCTGGCATTCTTAGGGTAATGGATAGTGCTGATAACCAGTCCTCCAGATTTTATAAAAGAATGGCATTTTATTTAAAGAAAAAAGTGATTTGCTTTGTGGCTAAAGGCTGCCCCAAAGGATGTCTCTCCCCAGCACATGAGCAATTTACCTCGTGGCCTTGGGAAAACCAAGTAGCAGGTACTTGTCTACTGAGCTGGGGGATTAGGAAGTTTGGGACATCTTCACAGAATTGTAGTAACTCTTTATTTTCTAACAGCTTTAGCATGTCCTAATTGTTTACAAACTAACTTTTAAGCCTGCCTGGTGCTAAGTTCCAGACCTAAAGGAGTTCCAGGATTTGCTTCTGAGCCACTTTAGGCAGTGAGGATGAGTCCAGTTTCATTGCCCTCCTGCCAGGCTCAGAGGAAATCTCCTGGCTGCGAGGGCATTTCTCCCTCTCTGTGCCCAGCAGAGAGTGGTGCCTTAGAGTGGCTGCCTACAACAGAGGCCAGGCAAGATTAAGATAATAAAGTGGGTATTTATTAAAGGCTTTCAAACAGGTACACCTGGGGCAGTCTAAAGCTTCTGAGGCTACACCCAGGGTGGATGATGGTCACCAGTTTTTCAGACTGATATAAGTTTGGTCCATTTACATGTCAGGGGTTAATCCTCCTCCAATTACAGTTTCAGGTAATGAAGCCATATTCCCC
>VWYE01002613.1:0-10573 GCA_013398995.1 Alaudala cheleensis
GGGCTGGATGGAAATTCATTCTGATTCATTCTGGCAGTTCTCATGATCTTGTGTTATACTCTCCGTAGTGTTGACCCCAACGATCAGAAGAAGACGGCTTGTTATGACATAGATGTAGAAGTTGAAGACCCATTAAAGGGCCAGATGAGTAGTTTCCTTCTCTCAACAGCTAATCAACAGGAGATAACAGCATTGGATAACAAGGTATTAGCCCAAGAGTGAAGTATCCTGTGGTACATGTGCTCTTTGTGTAGCTTCACACGTGTTTGGTGTCGTGTGTCAAAGCCAGTGATGTTGTGAGAAGGCGACTTGTTAAGGGCATGTGCTCTCAGGGGATGAATCAGCCAAATGCAGTGGGAGTACCAAGGCCTGCCATGGTTGTTGAGGTGATGGAGTTTCACAGGTAGTGTACCCAGTCCCCTGACACTTGAGAACCACCTGAACTGTATGAGTAACTTTTTATTGAGAGCTCATGATATCTTGCTGAGCCAAAGCTAGGAGAATTTCATGCTCAGATGTGGGTTTTGCATTCATAACTGCAGAATGGCTCTCTGCATTAGGGGGGAGTACGGAACATGCGTGGCAGGAAGGTCACTTGGAGCACTTTGGCAGTTTTAACTGTTAGTGGAAGAGGATCATGTACACTTCAAATAATAACATCTGTCTGAAGGCAGTGGTGGGTTTTGAAGGCTGTTTTAGGGGCTCATGTCCCAGGGGCTGATAGCCAGTTCTGGCATGTGTCAGTGGCTGATTTGGATTGGTAAGGGATAAACAAAAATGCCTTCTCAGAGCAAGGCCCAGGTTCTCTTTGTTTACTGCCAATACAAACAATATCTTAAACTCTGGTCTTTGGGCAGTTTTAAAGGGAGTCTGGGCACCAGCAATGCAGTGGAAACTTCTGGAAACTGCTGCAGCTTTTTTGCTGTCATGGCCCTTGAGCACAGTCCTTTTCAGCCTGTATAAGCTCACAAGCAGCATGCACAGGGTTATTCTGTTCCCACTGCTGCTCACCTTTCCCCTGTCTGTGTCACCTCTTGTTTAAAAACTTGCTAAGCACGGGGCAAGCTGTGATCAGTGCAGTTACTGAAGGCACTGCTGGGTTAAGGGGCATGGGCTGCTCCTGTTGCACTCTGTGCACTGCATTGCTGTGCTGCCATGGAGTCCCCTCCTGGGAATTGGGGCACACCAATGGAATTCACACAACTACAGCATTTTCCCAAAGAAGGAATGATTTTAAGCTGACAGCAGCTCTCTTCTCCTTATGTCCTAGTACCCACACTGGTGGCCTTGATGGCATAACCAGGTCAGGGGACGATTATTTTCTCCCACAAGCTTGGTCACTTTAGCTGTTTTGGCAGAAGAGATGAACACAGGAAACTAAACGAGACAGGTTTACTATTTCAAACTAGAATGTTAGATGAACAGGGTAGGAAAAGTTTGCTTTTGTGTGTGTCTATGTGCAAATGATTTGTAAACTGTCCTACTCCTGTTCATACTTGATATTCTCCATTATAGGACCTTGACCCCTCTTCAGTCTTCCCTGCTAGTTAATATTTCTGCCATTGTATTTCTAAAGATATGATTCATTTTCTATAAACGTTCCATACTCATTATTTCTCATTGTTCATGCTCTTCTTTTTGCAGCCATCATGACTTGTACAGGCTTTCTCTTAAAGTCTGGAAGTCATGGCTGTTCATTTGACAGGGACTTGATCAGGAAACTGCAAGAGTTTTTAAGGATTACAGTAGGATACTGGAGATGTGATGGTGATGGTAACCAGGGGAATAACTGCTTTCTTGCACTGGGTACTGCTTAACTGCATATTTATGTAGCACCTCTCCTCAAAGATCCCAGTCTTGGCAGGCAGAGTCATTCTACACAGGAAGTTATTGCATTGTGCAGTGACATGATTTAGTTCTGCATGACGTAGCTACTGCCAGATAATACTGATGACAGGAGTTCTGTGCAGGAAGTGAAGGAGAATCCTGTACCTACTTGTACTGCAGAAGTACAAGTGAAACCAAAATGTAGTGGCAGGGTTGCAGTTAAGTTGCTGCTTTTTGCAGTGAAAAAGCCCTAGGAAGGGCTGTACAGGTCTGTGGTGTAGAATTGTCACCTTTGTACATTACCAGGAGTGCAGAGATAGTAATGGAGCTGACCTGATGGTCTCTGGAGCATGGGAGAAATTAAAGATTATTTAATAATTATCCACTTTGGTTTTTTTCTGTCAGATTCATGAGACAATTGAGTCCATAAATCAGCTAAAAATACAACGTGATTTTATGCTGAGTTTCTCCAAGGATCCCAAAGGATACATCCAAGACCTTCTCCGGTCCCAAAGTAGGGATCTTAAGGTGAGCTAAGGTTTGACAAAGAATGAAGAGTGAAGCCAGAATGAAGAATTTTATCTAAATGTACATAGAGTGTGCAGCGAAACATCTAGGCTGGATAATTGATGGAAGACAATGAGTGAACTACCACAATCCCAGAGGAGACAGAATGTAGGAAAGGTAGTTTGGGCTGTACTCCAGTTCCAGTGGAACACTGATGTTTCATGGGAGTGGTAGGTCAATTTGTGGCCAGACAGGAAGTTCGAAATGCAGGGCTGTGTTGATGTATTCTGTAAATTCAAAGCTGTATAAGACTCAGCTGGAGCATCCTATAGTACGAGAACACAATTTGGGTGTTGGTTCATATTTTAATCTTATCAGCTGTCCTTGAGCTTATCTTTGAGATATGCAAGAAATTGAATGTAAACAAGTTCAGTTGTTTTCCAGCAAAAATTAATAATTTGTTCCTCATAAAGTTTCACAGTTTCTGTCTTTAACTGACATGCCTCAAAATCAGTTGTGTTATTGAATCCATGAAATTATTTTAAGAAAATCATTATCTTTCTTCTACAAATGCCTATTGTTAACTGAATAGTCTTCCAAAAATGTACTGTTAAGATTATGGTTAGTATTATTTATATTGCAGTCAAAGGGGACAGGCATCTGAAAGCATGTTTAAATAAAGCAGACTTTGACTTGAGGAACTTAAAACAAAGGTGTTGTGGAGCTTCTCTAGCTACATACATGGAATAGTTCAGAGTTTTCCCTGACTGACAACTAGTCCCATAAGAGCCTTTTCTGTTAATGTTCTGCCCTGCTGGCATCAGAGTTGTGATTCCACAACACTGCTTTGCAAAGTGTACCAAGATCTATATTTACCAGTGATTCTGTAATGCTGGAGACATCGTTATCACAATTCTGTGTTTTGTGGAATGGTTCCAACCCCCTGCTGCCCTATCCCTGGAAGCAGATTGGACAGGGCTTGGAGCACCTTATCTAGTTGAAGGTGTCCCTGCCCATGGAAGGGGGTGGAATGAGATGAGCTTAAGGGTCCCTTCCAACACAAAGCATTTGATCATTCTGTGATCCTGTTTTGGCAGTAAGCACACGTTACCCATTTGCTTCGGGCTTTGAGAACAGTTCTGACCATTTTTATGTGTAATGTAGATAAATTTTCACTCTGGGTAAATCTGAATGTTTCTCTATGTGGTAGAAGAGTTATGGTGAAAAATGGTTTTATTTTTGTCACAGGTGATGACTGATGTGGTTGGAAACCCAGAGGAAGAACGCAGGGCCGAATTTTATCATGAGCCATGGTCTCAAGAAGCTGTGAGCAGATATTTCTACTGCAAGGTATGAAAGAAATACCCACACTGCTGACTCATGAATGCATCTCCTGCCACAGAGCAATTTAATCTGCTAAACTGTACAGTGTGTCTTTTCCTTTCAGATCCAGCAGCGCCGACAGGAATTGGAACAATCTTTGGGAGTGCGTAACACATAAGTGGTGCTCAGGAGATTCCATTGGCATCAGGACCACCAAACCAGTGGACTTCTCAGTGTTACTCAGCTCACTGTTACACATGGACCTGCTTCCTGACTGGATGAGAACGTTCCATCAACACACCAGTCAGAACACCAGCTTTAGAGTGACCCTTGGAAATCTTGCCCAGGACGGGTGTCTCAGACCATCCCAAGCCAGAGACAGCACCATACAAGTGTCAGTGTGAAAGAAGACTAAAGGTTCACTCATCAACGCACATTGTTAAGTTTTAGTGCAAAGTCAGACACTACACAGCAAATCCTCATGGGCTATGCTTAGAATCGTGGGTGGCACCGATGGGGGAGCTTGAGATAGGTGTTCTAGGAGACTGCAGATGTAGAGAAATAAATGCAGTTCTTACCCTATGGTACCCGAGAGTCTCAAACAGTAACTTATCTGCAATTAGACAAGATAGTCTTTCTTGTAGCTGTTGAATGCTTTATATTCCTGAATTGCATTTTTATTTCAGCTGGACCAATGCAAGAAGCTATCTCACCATCTGAAAGAACAAACTAGGAGCCTTTGCATCCTGGAATGCAGAGCCTATCTGGAAGAAAAACATATTGTCAGGCCATCTCTTCTGCAGATGCAAATAATTTCTCTTCCCCTTGTGCTGCCACTGAAAGGTAGACTGAATCACATATCACTAGATGGGTATGATCTGTACACTGTACTGAGAGGATCATCCCTGGGATAAGAGCTTCTTATGCTTCCCTGATATCAGTGGTATTAGCAACAACTGAGGCATTCTGAGAAAATTTAAATAACGTAATGGTGCTTTGCTGATGCCTGCCTTTAACACAGCAGATATTAACAATAGGTATATATGTAAAATATGAGATTATTTAAGTGTTTCTCTGTGTGCCTGTAGGGTTCATCACTGAAAAGAACTTCCTAATTCTTGGTGTAGAATCCAAGAAGCTTAACTTCATGTCACTTGGTAGTTTTTTGCTTTACTTCAAGATGTTAACAAAGTCCCTGGATTGGTCTCACATTTTGATCATAGGTGAACTGCCTCTTACTATGAATTATTTAGCTCTCCCATACATGATACGTGCTGGTTATTTTGGATGCTGTTGAGTTATAAAGCACTATCAGCCTTAAATAGCACAGAGGACATATCCCTTGGAAATCATCTTCTTTGTAAATGTACAACGAATTCAGACAATGGGGAATTTGTGGAACAGTTACTTGGAAGCAGGGACATCTTCCTTAAATCCTTCCCCTCCTCATTTTTTGTAGTGCACAGATGAGTTGTAATTAAAGGCCCAACATGATTTCTAGTCCAAAAAGCAGCTGCCAAAGTATAACTGTCCATTTGATGTGGCACTCAAAATCCTCTTTTGGGTTACTCCTTTTCACCTCCTTTCTTTCACTTCCTTGGAAAGTGAATCAGATTCACAAGAGGTGTGGAAGGAAGGCAGCTCTTCTGAATAAATGCTTTTTTTTCTCTAGTGTTGTGTTTTCTGCTGTCTTTGCCAGTTTCTCTCTTAGTTTAACTTAAAAGTCTATTCTGTTCAGTCACAGAAGAGATGGTCTTCTCTTTACCTCTTTATTTAATCTCTTTGTTTTCACATTAATAGTGCCATATAGTGCTTTTAGTTCATCCATTGTGTTCAGAGATGTCTTGGAAAATTTACTCTTGATTGAATTTACATGATGGCAGTACTCACACACAAAATCTGTTGGTGTGAGCAAAAGTATGGCAGTAACTCATTGTCTGAGGCCTTTTACTGGGAATGGCTTGATTTGGAATCTTTCCCTTTTGTGTTAAAACCTCTTTTCACAGTAAAATGTGAAATCCTGCAGTCTTAAACTGGTGATACTGAGGGGCTGTGAGGCTGCCACAGTGGTTGACTTGCAATGTTACTCGATTTAGGACTCCACTAATCGGACTGCAAGCAAGCATTACAAGGAAAAAACAGTGGGGTTCATCTACTGTGCTTCCACATTTGTGATGCTGCTCTTTCCTTTGTGTGCACGCTGCTCAGTGTATAAAACTCTTGTTTGTATGTGGCAAACAGAGCAGCTACATTCAGGGGCTATGCTCAGTCTGCAGGAATCAGAAATGCTGAGAAAGAGATGCAAGGATATGAGAAGGGCATGGGCCTGAGATGGATGCCTGCAGAATGTCTGCCAGGGAACTTTGGGGTTTGAGAGCCTTCCTGCTGAAGTGGCAGATACTTGAGAGCAATATCAGTCATTTGCCACAGCTG
Organism: Alaudala cheleensis; assembly: GCA_013398995.1. Lineage (NCBI taxonomy): Eukaryota > Metazoa > Chordata > Aves > Passeriformes > Alaudidae > Alaudala > Alaudala cheleensis. The sequence continues at coordinate 6,091 of VWYE01002613.1, forward strand.
AACAACATACCGGAGTCCAGGCTGGTTTTAGAGCCTCTGCAGAATTAATTGGATGGATCTGGTTCCAAGTCTCTTCCAGAGCAAATAACAAAACTAATGTGGTGTTGGTGCCTGCATTCACAAGGGCATCACTGAAAGCTGCAGCTCTGTCAAGCAGCAGTGTTATACTGAAATGGGTGTGTGCATGAATCAGCCACTGAAGATGGCACTGGAGACAGCAGACCAGAATCAAAATTCTTATATTTCACTGTCTATTAAAAAAAGAGTGGTCACTACCAGTGAGTCTTAGGAATAGCTGTCAGGTGTCTTTCCTTTGGTTAAACTGGGATTTGAGATTCTGATGCCTTTTTCCTGTGTTCAGAAGCTGTTGGGGTCTTCTACTGAAGACAGAGAAAAATTTTGTCCTTTGTTCCATAGGTGCAGCTAAGAGCTTGCTTGTCTGAAAAACAAAGAAAAATTTTATTTGAAGAGAAATAATGGAGCAATACCGGAAGCAGCTGGACCAAGTGTTGCTTGAGCAGTGAAAATGACAGGTAGTGGCATTGAAGGGGCAGGTAATTATGGCAGACTGCAAATGAGGAATTTATTTTAAGTTCAGGATGGTTGTCTTTCTGTGTGTATAGAAGATGACAAGAAGATGTTTCGGGGTCTTCAGTTGCCACAGTACAATACAAACCTATGCATACTGCAAAAATCCATTCTGGGCATAGAAGCAGTTCGTGTATAGATGGTAATATGGATTATTAGAAAATACAGCATCACACTAGGAAAGGGTTCAACAGAATCCTGGAGTACCAGTAGGAGGGAAATGGAGCAGAAGTGTTGACGTGGCAGGTTAGAAACAGGTTTTTTTTAGTCTTCTGGCTTGTTGGCCATGAGGCAGGAATCAGATCAAATGTTTCTTAGATATTGAAGGGGAAGCAAATGTTCAGTTGTGGAATAAAGAGAAGAATACAAGAGTGGGAAAGGAAATAAAAAATGGAGCAGAGTGCCACCGAAGCGCCGGTCAGACTCAGCACAAGGTGCAAAGTGCTCTCAGAAAGGGCACAGCCCTGTGAGCCTGTGCATTCTGTGTGGGGGGGGGGGACACAGAGCACGGGGCAGAGATGGTCTCAGTCGCAGTGTAGCCTGGCAAGTGGGGGGCAAGGACAGAAAAGTTTTGCAAATAACTTGGAGACTGAGTGTCAAAGCATTTTCAGTGTTGGCAGCAGGGATTGGGCTGTTGGGCAGAGCAGGGTTGGGAGCTGTAACACAGACATCGTCTCGGCTGGCAGTGTTTGTACACACCACATTGTTGAGAACTTCGCCTGTGGAAGCCAAGTGAGAATATCAGTGTACAAATCAATATTGGTGCATATCCTAGGGCTCCTAATTTTGCCAAAATGCTAATCAGGTACTTGGGGGTTTTTGGTCTGGTTTTGTGTGGAGAACTCTTTTATGACAATACAAAGAGATAAGGAGGGAAAGAAGGCTCTTTTTCCTAAAGAAAGCCGTCTCCTTTCTGTAACTGCTCTGTTATTTAATAGGATGTATCTGTTCTGCCAGATCCTGTATTATAAACATCTCTTCCAATCTCACTGAAGAGAGGAACTCCATTTTAAAATTACAGCAGTGGGGTTGTGAGAGTGTATAAAGAACAGGGGGAAGGGGGAGAGAGAGAGACTCCCTCTACTCAGTGGCCACCATATCCATTGTATGATGCGGAGTGATTGGTAGAAGAACTTTTAACAATAAATACTTTGTTTCTTTGTATCTCCTGCACTAACATTATGTGTCTTAATGAAGACCAGTAGCTTGGTTTCTTTCTCCTCCCGATAATGATCTCTAGTGTTTGGATTTCTCTCCACTTGTGAGTGCACACAAAGACAGGCAAACATTTAGAGGTTTTAATAATGGGACTTGACAAAGGTGAGAACTTGGATCTTTCTTGTGAATTCCTTTTTTCCCTAGGTTCCACCTTCAGCCATTTCTGTACTCGATAAGAGAGAAATCCTTTCCATGGGAGAGATCTGGCTCCTCTCCTGCCTTGAGGTAAAGCCTGGATGCTTTAGAGGTAAAGCCAGCTCCACTGTGGCAGCAAATAGGTGGATGCCACTTCTATAGCACTTATCCCTAGCTTCTGCTGAATTAAAACATCAAGTGGAGTTTCTTCTACTATGTGTAATATGTCATTGTAATTCCAGATGGGGCCAGAAGCTTCTGGAGGGGAGACTCCTGCCACCTGTCCATTGTTGATTTGGCTGGGAATATTGTTTTGTTCCAGAGTGCCTGGATGGAGCACTGGGGATAGTTGTGGTTTGTCAGCTTTAGAGTTTGATTGTAAAAGTCAGTGGAAGGAAGAATGACAGTGAGGTTTGTCAGAGTGGTGCTGTCAGACCTCACTTGACAGTCTGTGCTTTGTGTTGGAGGTTGTTGTGTATTTGCATTGCAGGAAATGAACGTCCCCTTCCCACTGTAGCCCAGAAGGTCCCAAGGGCTCTTCCTGGGAATATTTCTTCTTGACATTCTTTCATTTGTGATGAACTGCCAGGAGAAATTCCTTGATTCCTCCTGGAGAAAAGCACATGGCAGAGGCAGTTTGCAAAGGAGCCCAGAATTGTGTTTGGAGAAGAGAGTGCAGTATGTCCTGACAAGCGGTGTCAGCCTGTGTTCTTATTCCAGGAAAAAAAATGCACTATGCCAGGTCTTTTTCAGTTCTTTCACCGAGCAAAGCTCCTCCTGGCACACAGGGAGCAGATGTTTTTTTCCTCGGATGCTTGGACTGGACTGGAAGCACTCCACAGCTGAGGAACAGTTTCATTTTTCCAGAGGAAGCAGGAAAATCATGGACTTGCACTTAAGAATGGCTGGAGAGAAACTTGGAAGAAGTCTTGCAGCTTGTTGATCATTTCTCCTGGCCTGCCGTCGTGTCCCTGAGGCGCTGCAGCCGCGGGCTGCCGGTGTGAGGGAGGCCCGGGCCGGGCCCCGCGGTGCCGCTCGCACGGACTCGCCGGCGCCATCTGCTGGCGGAACGCGGCACCGCGAGGGGAGCAGCGCGCATGCGCATTGCCCGCCGGGGAGCCCTTTGTCACGTGGGAATTAAAGGGAATCCCCGTGAGCGCGCGCGGTGTTGCGGACACGGCAGCGCATGCGCAGTGACGTGCCAGATACGTCACGCGGATTTTCAGGGGCGGAGGGTTGCCGCGCATGCGCATTGGGCTCACACACGCGGCTCTGTGGGAGCACCGGGAGGGGTCGGCCCGGGCGTGTGGGGCCCCCGGCACCGGAACCACCGGGCACCGATACCACCGGGCACCGGTACCACCCGGCACCGGAACCACCCGGCACCGGTACCACCGGGCACCGGTACCACCCGGCACCGGTACCACCGGGCACCGGAACCACCGGGCACCGGTACCACCCGGCACCGGAACCACCCGGCACCGATAACACCCGGCACCGGCACCACCCGGCCCCGGTATCACCCGGCACCGGTACCAACCGGCACCGGTAACACCCGGCCGTGCTCCTGAACTGTCCTCTCCGAGCTGCAGTCATCACTGGATAAAATTCAATTGCTTTGTGTTGGGTTTTTCACAGTGCAGTTTTTGAATATTGTAAGGGAGAACTGCAGGGACTGGGCTGGGAATTGGGGCTCTGTTTCTGGTGGCTCTATGCTTTTGTGTCCACGTGAAGCAGCTCCACGTTATCCCAGGGATGATGGGTTTGGAGCTGCCCGTGGGCAGAGCCCCTGCGGAGCCCGGCAGCTCTGGCTCTCTCTTGCCTCTCTGTCCCTCCTCGCTGTCTCTTCTTGCTCCCTCGATGTGTACTAGAAAAATCCTTTGGAGTAGCTGATGTTTGTTTTGATGCTGGTTTTTCCGTATGGAAGGATGTGGATATTCACACCACTTTCTTTAAGGTATGGTGATCTAAGTTTGGAGGCAATAAACCCTCAATTGATCCAAATGCAATAATCATATTAATGCAAGCTTGTTTTCAAAGCAGTCTGACTTTTATTTCATTTTATACTCTGGAGAGCTTTCATAGAATGACATTTTGTTTGGATATCTTTGCTAATAAAAAAAAAAAGAAGATTTGTAAGCTGTTTTTGTATATTGCTTTCTGAATAAAAATTTGTTGTGGCTGTTTTCATAATTTACTTATTTCTGTCACGCCTCAGAATCCTATTCTGGGGACAAAAGTTCTTGTGTGGAAAATGCTAACACATTGAATCTCACCACAAGTCCTTCCTCCGTGCAAGGTGTGAATAGCACATGTGTAGGGAGAACACCCGTCTCTTCTGGCAGATCTGGTTGCAGAAGCCACACCCCTCTCATGGGATATTCAGGGGAGATTAACAGCTCTTAGAGGAAACAGTCCAAATTACATTTCTGACTTTAGTTTATTAAACAGCTTAATTTTCAATGTGATATGTTAAGATACTAAAATAAACTCAAAACACAATGTTTTTTGTACCACAGAGAATGCTGCCAAGGAACAATAT
>VWYE01002624.1:7417-25044 GCA_013398995.1 Alaudala cheleensis
TGAAACGATGGGAATGGTTTTTCCTCCGGCGCTCGGCTTCGTTTGCCGGCGCTGAGAGCTGCGGCTCGCTCCTTTCACCGCAGCATCGTCACACGCCCGTGTCCGTCCCCCGTGCCTGGCTTGTGGCAGGATCTGGGTGAAAACGCGAGCGCAACCCCCGCCACACCCCGTGTGCAACCTGTGCGTTTATTTCATGGCTCTCCTCTCCTGGGGAGGAGATGGGATGGAGCTGCGCTGGTTCCCCACATCCCCACACCCAGCGCCAGCCGCTGCTCCCATTCATGGACGTGAGGCCATTGATGTGCTGCTCTCAGCTCCGCAGCTCTGCCCGTGTTCAGCCTTTTGGGCGTCCTGGGGGAGCTCTGGCAGCGCTGCCGGCAGCTCCTGGGGCCGCACTTCCCGAGCATCCTCAGCAGAGCGCGGCTGTTCTGCTGCTCCGTGCCGGGCTTCCCTGCGAGCCCTGCCCGGAGCGTGTGCGAGAGAGAGCTCGGGGTGTCCTTCCGTGCTCCCGTTCCGCCCGGAAAAGGCAAAGGCGGCATCTCCAGCATCTCCTCCCGGTTAAAGCAGCATCCCCAGCATCTCCAGCATCCCCGCCCGGCAAACCCGGCAAAGGCAGCATCCCCAGCATCCCCAGCATCTCAGCATCCCCACTCGCAGCTGGCGCGGAAGCGGCCGCAGGTGGGGCCTCGGGCCCTGCGCTCCCCCAGGAGCCTCCCAGACAGGTTGCTTCCCTGAAAACGCATTAATGATGTGCTTTAATATCTGCGAGGAGTCATCTGCAGAGTGCAAAGCGAGGGCCTGCTCACTTCCTGCCGTGTTTATGGCGTGTGCATTTCAAAGCTTGCACAACGCTGAAAAAAAAACCCTCCAAAGCCCGTTGTTTGTTTATTTAGTGCTAATACAAACAATGCACGTTTCCGCAGATACAAAGCAAGGGAGGTTTCTTTCTCTGGGAAGGATTTCTCCCTCTCTGAGGCTGATAATTTTCTTAGGTGTGTTTGTCTCTGAGGGCAGAGACGTTTCCGAGTGGGATTCGTGTTTTGGGTCAAATGCAATTTAACAAGGGAAGGACAGGAGATGGAGACTCCCTAAAGAGCAGCTTTTCCAGAAGGCTGCATAAAATCTTACTGGCCTTCAAACCTATCAGATTTGGTGCTTTGGAAATCTTTATCAGATTTCTGTCAGGTCAGGGTGCTTTTGAAAAGAAATAGGAGGTGATTGGTGAAAGTGTTGCTTTGTTACTGGTTGTGTTCTTTGCAGTGAAATACTGCTGGAAGGACGGGCAGGCAGAGAATTTCGATGTCTGTGGTTTTAGAAATAGGCAAATAAAGAGATAATGGAAGAAAATGCAATTCTAAAAAAGCTTGTATAGAAGAGAAAAATGGAAAAAAATATCATTGTGCTGTATTTGGTGCTGGAAACCCGCCCAAAGCTGAGAGACTCAAATTCCTGAGCACAAAAAAACCCCTGATCCCATCATTTTCCAACACTGGCACGGGGTAAATTCTGCACCTCGATTTGAGTGCTGCCAGTGTTCTGTAACGTCGCAGCACTGGGGGAGTCAAGCGCCTCTGAATTGGAGGCTTTTATCTCTGAATGCCGAGGTCTGAGTTCCAGGGCCACGGGCACAATACCCGGGGGGAGTCCTTTGTTGCAGAGCACTGAGCATCTCCCTGCCAGCCCCCAGCCCCTGCAATCCCACTGCAATCCCACAGCAGCCCCAGGCACAGCCCTGCCTGCCCCTGCCCCCCTGAAACCCCCCAGCAATAAAACTGAAAAGGGGAAATAAAAATTATTACCCATGTGTGAAGGAGTGAGGAGGAAACGGGGTCTGGCTGTGAGGTTCTAGGGACAGGAAAGTGGGAATATTGCTGGCAGGGCTGTGGGTTGGTGGAACAGAGTTTTCAAACACAGAATGATGAGATTGTAAATCTTGGCGCTAATTCACCTCTTCTTTAAGATGTACTGAAAACATTATTTGACTGATTCTCCTCTATGGACAAAGGTGTTTCTCGCTAGATCTTAGCCTGGTTGCAACATTCAGGCACACAAGGCTTTGGGTTTGGAATTGTGTGGGGATTTGGGTGTGTATGGGTTTGGAATTGTGTGGGGATTTGGAATTCTGTGTGGATTTAGAATTGTGCATGGATTTGGATGTCTATGGATTTGGAATTGTGTGTGGATTTGGAGTTGTGTATAGATTTGGATGTCTCTGGATTTGGAATTGTGTGTGGGTTCCAAGCTGCTGTTCCCATTGGTTCCAGGGCTCTGGCTCAGGATGCAGAAGCTGACCTGGGGGTCCCTGAGGCAGAAGCCCGGGCTGAGGGTGGTGGATTCTCTGCACCCTGGAGATTCCTGGCTCCTCTGGGGTCCCTCTGCAAACAGGGGGAGCCGGAGCTGTTGGGGTGGGCAGGGGAGGGCTGGTGCCTCCCCAGCTCTGCTGATGCTCCGGCTGCTTCCCAACCCTCCTCCCACCGCAGGTTGTGCCTGTGGGGAGGAGACTCCTCGTGGGGAGGGCTCCGAGGCTGCTGCAGTGCCAGGGAGCTCCGCTGTGTTCTCCTTGCGGGATGCTGGAAGCTTTCAGGGAAATACCACTCGTCCCAGGACATGTAATAAGTTTGTCCATGTTGGCAGCGCTGCCGATCCTGAACTCCGCGCTCCTTCCTCACGCAGGAAATTAATTGCTCCCTCGTTTCATGCCCATTTAAACCCTGAAACGGCTGCAGATTTCTGATGGTGATTTCTTCCCCGGGATGGATCGTGGTGCTGCCACGTTTGCTTTGCCTCTAAAGTAGTTTAGTGTGGTCCTTGCACTTGCTGGGAAGGGGCTGCGTGTCCCGGGCGAGCCGGGGCTGTGAGTGCCGGGCAGGCACCGGCTGTCGCCTCCCCTCGGAGCAGCTCTGCCGCTGGAACGTGGCTCTGCAGCCCTGCCTCCGCTGTGCGGGCTGGCGGGGCTCCAGGCAGGGCGTGTGTGTCTTGGCCCAAAGCTGGCGGTTTAAGGAAATGCACGGTTCCTAATCTGCCATCAGAAAAAAGCAAATACGCCGGCAATTTAGGAAAGCGAAAGTGCAACCCCCTGGGGAAGGCGTAACTCGGGCTTCGGAGGCGTTCTGGATGTCGGAGCCGCGCTCTGCCTCCAATCCCGGGCCGCTCGGCATCCTGCTGTCTTCAGGCTGGATCAAGAGCAGATGTGGAGAGAGATCTGCGGAGGTTTTCGTGTTCCTCCCAATCCCTCCTGGCTGCAGTCAGAGCCCTGCAGTGCCTACGTGTGAGGAAGGAGCTCCCGCCCTGTCTCAGGTGATCCTGCCTGAGGAATTCTCGGATTTGCTGGCAGAGGGGGCAGGTGGTGATGGAGGAGGGGGTTTGTGACCTTGGCCTAAGCCAAAGGATGCCCACGTGGGTGGTTTTGCCACCTCTTGGTGATAGAAGGAGAACCTTTTCCTTGTCATTATTTACTTGACCATTGCTGTGTGTGTTGTAAGGGTGGAAACTGTAGATTAAATTTTCCTATTAAAAACAAAAAATGAGAATTTCTGATTTTATCACCTTCTAGAAATACTTGATAAAACCTGGAAAACAGAATGTTTCTCTTTTAATCCACTGACACAAAATACCCCTTGCATGGAGATGCATTGCTGCAAAACCCACCTGGGGCAGCATCCCAAATTCCTGATTTGTCTGATGCTTGTGATGCCTCCAGCCACAGGCAGAGTAGGAAGGCTCAGTCCTACTGGTAAATACTGGTGGATTGTGCCAAATATTTGCCATTCATAAGTCAGAGAAATTGTTTGGATGTTGCTGTAGGAGAATTCTGTATTCCTTGTGCATTGCAGTTACTGCACTGCTCTGCCATGGAGATGAGTGAGGGGAGTGAGTGTGGAATCACAAAAATGTTGGGAAAACAGTGGGATGGTGGGCACAGCCTGAAACGGGAACGTGCTGAGATGCCAAACAGAAAGCAGGAGCCACACAAGAGGTGCCAGCCAGGAAGCAGCAGCGCCTGCTGAGCCGGGGAGGTGCTGGGTGCAACCTGTGTGTGAGATGGGCAGGATCGGGGAGGATGGGAGCTGCTGGAGCCTGTGGCTCCCAGGGAAACAGCAGCTCAGAGCTTCCCTGTGGATCACAGCCTCTGTGGGGAGTTAGAGAAGCCTGGAACCCAGAAAGGGATGGCTGGATGGCTGGATGGATGGGTGGGTGGGTGTCACCCCGCTGGATTTCGTGTGGGAGGAAGGCAGTGCTGGGCTCATCCACGCAGGGACACTCCATGGAATTGTTCCCAAGCTTTATCCTGCTGCCTGGAAATGCCCTGGCACGCAGCAGGGGCCTCTCCCTGGCAGCCAGGCCCCTGCCACGGGCAGCACATCCCCTCCTGTTACGAAATCACCTCTGCGAGCTGCCCTGGGGCTGAGTGAGGATCGTTATCTCTGCTCTCAGTGAAGCTCTTGCAGCAGCGGCGCAGATGAAAGGTCTGGGCTTCCTCCTCTCTTATCAGGCACCTGTTGTTGGATCCAGACATTACTCACATCCTTGGAGTCACTTCTTGTTTTGCATAATTAACACCAACTGCTCCGTTTCCTTCCTTCCCTGCTGCTCCGTGGTCTTACCTGGCTCTGGAGCCCTCGGGGTTATTTTGGGTTTTAACGCCAGCAATGGGAATTTGGCAGCACCAGCTCGGGGGAGATGAGAAGATTTCAGTCAGGGAGAAGGGATGCTCCTGAGTCTTCAACTGGTGCTGCAGCCACGGTCTGTGGTGGGGAATTCTGTACCAATTCCTTACAAGGGGTTAAAAAGCCCTGAAGCAAAGCTAAACAAAAGTCTGTGCAGCAGATTTGGACTCAGAAAACATCAAATCACAGAATCCTGGGATGGTTTGGATGGGAGGAACCTTAAGCCCCATTTTGTTCCAGCCCCTGCCATGGCAGGGACACCTTCCACTCTCCCAGGCTGCTCCAAGTCCTGTCCAACCTGGCCTTGGACACACAAAGTATATAAGGGGTATTTTTGAGTTTATTCTTGTTTATTTTTTTGCAATTCTATCTGGCTTATCTGGCAACTTTAATTCCACCTCAATGTCCCATCTTTTGCTCTTGATTTTTGGAGTTCTGCTGCTTTGAAGATGTTTTCTGCCTGATGTTTGCTGTGTGCTGGCTCTGTCATCATCCCAAAAGCTGAGCTCGATGTGTCAGAGCCATTTGCCAGTCATTGGCATAAAAAATACCCCTGAGATAAATGCAAATTCTGGGACCAGGGCTGGGATTTTGGCCTGGCTGCTGTGCAGAGCTGTGCTGGGCACAGGTGGAACAGCTCAGGCAGGGCTGGGAGGGATGGGCAGGTTCTGAGGCTGCTGGGATCCCAGCTGGGGGAACAGCAGCTCCTGGGCAGGCACAGACTCTCAGTCTGGGATTTGCATTTTCCCATCCTGGGCTCCAGGTCTGAAACTGGACCTGCTCAATCCCCTTGGAAGGGCTGTGGGTTATTTTCCAACCTGCAGGACTCAGCCCTGGACACTGGATCAGGGAGGGAAATACTGCACCTGGTTTTGATGGACTCCATCATCTCAAGCACCATCCATTGTGAACATGTCCATATTTTTTTTTCTGAATATTTATTTACAGTTCAGGTCAATACTCTCCAGAAACACAATTCTGCTTACAAACCAAATTCCTGGGCTGCATTCCCAGGCATCCCCATGTGACTGGAGCATTTTTAGCTGCTAAGTGAACAAATGCAAACATATTTTCAGGGCAGGGGAGGTGCAGCTATCCACATCCTCTCTGGGAGAGCCTGGGAGCTCTCCCCAGGTGCCCTGGCTGTGACAGGGCAGAGGAACATCCCTGTCTGGGGACCTTGGCAGCTCTGCCAGGGCAGGCACAGGGACTTTGGCCATCTGCAGCTCCATCATGCAAATGGAATTGCAAATTGCAAATGGTGCAAATCGGCCCCAGGTGTGGCCCTGGGTGGAGGCAGCGGGTCCCTGGCAGGGCACAGCCCCTCTCTGCCTGTCTGGAATTGTCTTTCCCATGGAATTCCAGGCTCAGGGGAGGTGGAGATCTGTTTTTGAACTGCCAGGGAGGAGCTGAGGGCAGCAGGCAGCACCTGCTGGCTCAGGGCTCTCAGCAGCCATCACTCACCTGGGACTAAGGGATGAATGTTCCCGGGGAGGAAATGGTGTTCCCTGGCCAACAAAGACACGTTGAGGACAAGTCCTGACCTTAAAAATCGTGCTGACCATGGGGCAGTGCTTTACAGGTCGTTTGGTGTCTGTAATGCCACAGCAGGTCAGGCTGAGCCTGAAAGATCCAAGTCTGGGGTTTGCTCTCACTTCTCCAGTCCATGGACAGGGCTGGAAATGATTGTCAGCAGCCTGGAGCAATGCTGCATCCATGCCTGAAACCCCTGCTAATGCCCAGCTGCATTTTGGTCAGAAAACCCTCTAATTCCTTCCTAAAAACCCCATAACTTTTCACTGCATTATGTAATTAACGAGCAGCAAAGCAAACACTTAAATATCACCATGATTTTTGCACATCTACTGAAGTGATGGAAAGCAGACAGCAAACCCATCTTTATTTTGGCAGGATTAAGGTTGTATCTCCCACCTGAGACAGACAAGGACACTGCTGAGCAGCAGCCATGCTGTATTCATGTATCAGCACAAAAGCTCAAATAAATTATATATATTCTTGTATATATATTCTTGTTTTTCCTCCTTCTGTTGAACTGAACTTTCCCCAAAACCAAACAACATCAAAATCATCTCTGAGGTCTCTTCAGTTAAATAATCTGTTGTCATCTTTCAAACATTTCTTGTGTCCAGTTAGTTTTGATTTGCTGGGGAAGATGTTGGGGCTGTTTCTTTAGAAAGAGAGCTGATGTCCTGCAATGCCAGTGGATAAACCCCTGCAGCTGAAGGTGGTTTGATCACTGAGGCACCACCAGTGTCCTTTTCCTCCTGCATTTCTGGCCTGAAGTTTGTGAAACTTGGAGCAAAGAGGCACCTGTTCAATCCCAGTGTAGCTGCTGCAGTAGTTGAAGATATTCCTGTGGAGTAATTTGTGTTATTTCCGAGGTTAAGGTTTAAATTGCAAAGATTTCACTGAGATCTCTGTGTGCTGCAGTGGCAGGGGCTGTGCTGGTGGGAAACAGCTGGGTTGGGGTTTTTATGCTGTAAAATCCTTCTGGACTGGAGCTCCCTGCAGGCTGCCCAGGATGGGTGATGATTAATGAGCTGCCTGTTTGAACCAGAGCTCCTCTGGGCCCTGTGACACTAAGCTGGTTTGTGTGGCTCCTGCCTCCAGCCCCACACCATCATCTTGAACTGGCTTTGGTTTTTTTGGTGGGTCTGTAACACACATCACAGTGGGAAAGGCTGAAATCCAGCAGTACATTCATGATTTATGGCTGCTAAAGGAAACTGTGAGTGAAAATACCCCTCCAAGTTCCAGTTCCTCCAGGGAGGTGCCATTCCTTGAGGAACTGCAGTGAGTTGGTTCCAGGTTTGGGTTTGCTGTGAATGTTCCAGGGGGTTGTTGGTGTTTGTGGGGGCCCTGATGGAGCCTGGGGGGGGTTTGCACCTCACCCCAAACTCATGGGGATGGGCAGGGGTCTGTCCTTCCCTGCCAGAACAGCTCTGATTCCCCTGGTTTCCCATCCCTCATGTTCACTCATCCACAGGGTCCAGCATAGAACAAAAATCAACCCAACCCTCCCCTCTTTGAAGTATCACTGGGTATTACAGAGTCACATAATTGTATATAATTACCATATTCTAACACTTAAATATTTTCCTGACTAATTTCCTCCTGTCTCTGCTCTGAAAACACACAGATTATAGCCATTAAAAATTTACACACTGGAAAATACACCATTTGAAAGGAAAGTTTTTTTTTTTTTTTGCACTTAAACCCCACTTTTCTTTGTGGCCTTAACCTGTGTGCCTTTGACAAAATTACTGGGGTTTAGTGTTCTGTTGTGGTTTGGTTTTTTCTTTAAAAGCCCCAGCAGCCCTCAGCCCCCTCATGCTGTATGTCAGGATGTTATGACAGCTCTGCTGGGCCCAGTCCAGCAGCTGATGCTCTGTCAAAATACCCATCATTTCCTGTAGTTTTGCCTAATTAATGGTGCAGTAATGTGGAAACTTAGAGCAGCACCAGAAGGAAAAGTAAATGTTAAATGATTTGCCTTTAATGGATCTCAGAAGCTTTTCTATTTTGCTTTTATTTTTTTTTTCCCCTTTGTTCCACATGAGCTCTTTTTTTGGGCACCTTCTTCCTCTCTGCTGTTCCTGGTTCCCTTCAGAGTTTTCTTCCTTCCTACAAGTGGGGGATTTGTCAGTGTCAGGGGCTCTCAGCACCTGTGAGGGGATGCATTTCCTCAGCAGGGCAATTAGCCCTGGCTGCTGATGAATAAAAGCAGAAAGGATTTGAAATGAATGTGAGGAATTCCAGTCCAGCTGATGCATCCTTTTGTTTGTGTCCCTCCTCAGCTTTGTGATCTTTGAACAGGATCCAGAGAGTTTGGGGAAAGCATCTCCAAATCCTCCTTTTCCTGGTGGGGAGGGAAGTGAGGCTGTGATGGGAACAGGTGGAAAGGTGGGCAGGGAATGACAGCACAAAGGGAATTCCCACAGGCAGAGGGCAGGGATGGACGGGATCTTGGGAATAAATCCCTCCCTGGGAGGGTGGGCAGTGCCTGGCACAGGGGGCACAGAGCAGCTGGGGCTGCCCCTGGATCCCTGGCAGTGCCCAAGGCCAGGTTGGGCAGGGCTGGGAGCAGCCTGGGACAGTGGGAGGTGTCCCTGCCATGGCAGGGGTGGCACTGGATGAGCTTTTCCAACCCAAACCATTCAGGGATTCTGGAATTTTAGAGCACTATCAGTCAGGATTGTCAGGATGAGAAGTCAGGATTAGACCCTGGTTTAGAGCACTATCAGTCAGGATTGGATCCCCCCTGGTCAGGATGAGACCCGGGCAGGATTGGACCCGGCTCAGGATGGGGGTCAGGATTGGACCCGGGTCAGGATTGGACCCCCCCAGTCAGGATTGGACCTGCTCAGGTTGGACACTGGGACTTGGAGCAGCCTGGGACAGTGGGAGGTGTCCCTGCCATGGCAGGGATGAGATTTAAGGTTCTTCCAACCCAAACCATTCTGGGATTCCATTTCCTTTCTCTGGAAACGGGAAGTCAGTGAACCAATGACCAGGATCTCAGGGATTCAGGAAAGGCCTGTGCAGCCCAAGGGGGTTCCTCAGCTGGGCACCTGCAGGGCTCAGGGGGAGCCTAAGCCAGGCTGAGGGGCAGCAGCTCTGCCAGGAGCAGGGAGGACCCTGGGCTGGGTTGGCTGAGCCTGTTCCACGCTGTTTTGGTTCGCTGAAAAATATTTTGTTGTGAGAGAAGCTCCAGATGGATGTGAATGTTCTCAGGGGTGGAGGGAACAAGTGGAGGGAGAAAGTTAGTCATCGTCCTGGCAGGCAAGAGGCAGCGAGGACAAGCACTGGATGATGCACAGGGCAAAAAATAGCCCGGGTTCCAAGTGGAAGGGGATGTGACAGCCCAGCTCCTCCCAGGGAAAACACTGCCGAGCCCTTGGGCACGTCTGCCCTGGCAAAGCACTGCAGGGGCTTTGCTGATCTGTGGGACAAGTGGGAAATGCTTGGGAAATGGAAAACCAGGGGGAGGAAAACTGGTGTAAATTATTGGTGCAGAATTTTGAGATTCTTGTTTCAGTCCAGGGTAAAACGCCACTTTTTCAGTTCTAAGACAAAGTCCTCTGTCTGTCTGATGGATGGGAACAGTTCCCAAGGTCAGCAAGTTATGTCCAGCATCCCTTGAAAGGGTTAATGTTAGAAGGCAAAAGTTATTTGTACCAATTTTGACCTGTTTATGTTTTGGTTTTGTGGATTTCTTTCCATTAAAGCAGGTGTTGAAAGAGACTTGAGATTTCACCTCCAAACTTGTCTCAGTTATCAAAGCAATCAGAGCCAGGATGGATCAAGTTTGGAAGTGACCCTGAATTTTCATAATCAAATCAAATTTTAGCCCCCAGAATTGTCAGGAATGTTAAATTCCTATAGCTGGTCTGCAAACTGATATCCCTGACAGGAGCTTGGCAGCCAAAGGGGCAGGGAACCCTCAGAATCTTTTGTCCTATCTCCACAAGTTCAGTGATATGAGTAATGAAATGATGTGGTTTTGTCCTACTCATCCCACCTGGGGGTATTTCAGGCAGGAGGCCGTGGTCCAGCTCTGTGGGCTCTTCTGAAGGGCTCTGAGGTTGGAAGCTCCAAGGGGAAAGGGTTTGCTGTGGAGATTTGTAGGGCAGTGAAAGAAAAAGTTGAATGCAACCCCCAGCTTTAGCCCACTTCTCCTGTATTCCCCACCCCAGGCACTTCACTGCTCCAGCCACCTTTTTTCCATAAAAATACCCTTCAGAGGGTGTCACATGTCCCTTTTTTGTCCCAAACTCTCTTATTAAGCCTGAAGTAACTTCAGCACCTTTGACAAGCCAGGTTTGCTTTGTCCAGCAGGAAAGGGGTGGGATGATTTAAGGCCAGCCTCACTGAGGGACTGCCCATCCCATGGTGTGTCTCTGTCAGTGCTGGGCTGGCCTTCCCTGCTCACATCCCATTATCCTGGTGCTTTCCCTCAGGAGTTTGATGTCATTGCTGCAGGATCCCTGTGTTTTGTGGGATATTTGGGATCCCTGTGTTGGCCTCTCCCCTGCTGAAGGTCCCTCAGGGGTTCCAGTGACTGCTCTGATGGAACACTGTGGATCTCCAGTGCAAGTGGTTTTGTTTTCATTGTGGACACATGGAAGTTGTGTGGCTTTCAAAAACCCAAACACTATTTCTGGATGCTGGAAGAGCTGGAGTTGGGGTATTTTTAGCATATTTTGACCATTTGATATGGAGGGATTGAGGTTTGGTGATCTGGAGATTTCAGTTGCAGGTGTTGTCATTTGTTCCCTGGAGCTGGGAACACCCTGGGCTGGTGAACTCCTGTCTCTCCATCCCTGGAACAGCAAGTTAAAGCATCCCAGGGAAACGAGGATCTGGTGCTGCTCAGACAGGCTCAAGCTGACCCTAAGCTTGATCTCAGCCCAAAACAAAGCCCAGTCCTAGCCTTTGGCCCTGTCAGTCACTTGTGAGCTGTGAAAGGGGACTGCTGAGCTTGAAAATCTGCCTAAGACAATGTACTTTCATTAGAATAAAGCAATATTATTAATATAAGTAACACTATTATTACTTTAAAGAGAATGTGTGCCAGCAGCTTCCTCATCTGCTTCTCTTTGGAGGACAAGCTCACCCCACTAATTATTGTGTTCCTGTTCTCAGGCACATGAGCAGTCAGAGCATGACAATAGCCTGGGATTTAATGTATTAAATGACTCTGTAATTTTTAGGAGAGCAGTGCATGAGGATCAGAAAGCTGAGGAGACAATTCCTGCTCCCTGTGGCTGCAGGAGGACGTGTTGGTCCTGGGTGAGCTGCTGTGAGCACCACGCCCTGTGTGACAATGGGATCCCTGTACAAACAGTGCTGCCTTCTCCACTCACACACACACACACACAAAAAATGCAGGGAGGAATTTTTAGCACGTTGTCATGCAGCACTCTCTGTTTCCTGGCTTCTACATTCAAGCTGTGTAATAATATTTATATACAAATGCTGACTGTGATTTTCCACCCCGGAAAAAGGAGATGTCATTGGAGAGTGCTGTGTGTGATGTAAAGCAGAGATTTGACTCAAGGCCTTGCACATGGTGTGGGCATGGGATTTTAATTGTTTGAAAAGGGATCGTTTAAACAAAAAAAATGTGACAGTCTTGCTACAAAAGCACATTCTCCTGAAGTAAAGGTCGTTTTGCTCTTGAGAAGTTGCTTTTGGAAGGGAGGGGAGGGTCCTGCTCTTGCTTTTCCTTGTTCTTACCTCTGGGAACATCCTGGAAGTTTTCACTGTGGGGCTGGAGCAGCTCTCAGACCATGTTCAAGGTGGGATCCAGCCCTGGGAGAGCTGCAGGCATGGCTGGGTGTGCAGGGACACATGGCAGCTCCTTTTCCCCTGAAGGTCCCTGCTGTCCCATGTCCCCAGCTCCCCCACCCGTGTCCTGGTGTTCCTGTGTCAGTGATCACACTCAGCCCCTTCAGCTTCTCTGGAACTGGGATTTAGAAATGGTTCCAAGACAAAATCGCTGCTTTTTGGCTCCAGCCAAGGAAACTGTTCTGATATTTTGCCAGTTGCCAGCACATTTCTGATCCTGGGGCCTTGGTTTTCATGTGGAAATCTCTGTCCCTACCGGGCTCTTGGTGGGCTGAACACACAGGAAATAAGGACTGGCTGAGCTGGGATGTGTTTGCTCCTCTTCTGATCCACACTTGACCAAAGAAGGTTGGATCATGGCTTTGTTTTATCCTGCTACAGTGACAGAATCCAGATGTAAGGATCCTAAATCTCCAGTGCTCCTGCTTTTCTCCTTCATAAACCCTTTGAGACCAGGGTTGTCACTGAGCAGCTCCTGGTCTGGTAGGGTCCTACACCTCTCTAACCCTGTGATAATGGGGTCACTGTGCTGTACCTGTGCCCTGCTGCATTTCTAGATAATCTCAACAAACCTGAGGGGTCCAGAGAATAGGAAGGCAGTGGAATAAACAGTAGGTGGCATAAAACTCCTCTGCCAGCACGTCATGAGGGACTCTCACAGGAAACATGCTGAAGTTTGGTTGGCAATTGTTGGATTACAGTTTTTCAGGCTGCTTGATCCTGATTCCTTTTGAATGGTATTTCTGGAAGGAAAAATAGAAATAGTTTTATGTGCTGAGTTCAATGTGGGTTAAGGAAAATACTCCTCTGGATCCACATCCCAGAAATGCTGCTCAGGAGAGTCAGGGCACTTGGTTGGGTTGGGCTGTCAGGAGGGTCTGTCACAGCAAAGCCAGGCCTGCCCAGGAGAGGCCCAGGGCTGTGAGCAGGATCAGAGCTCCTTGGTGGCTCTGTTCCATGGATGCTGCTGCAGTGGGGATGCACATTCCGTGAGCTGTGTCCCTGCAGTGCTGTCCCTGCAGCGATGTCCATGCAATGCCCATCAGGGAATGATGGTGTGGAGCAGCTCTGCAGTTTGTTTGCTCAGAGTTCACTGTGGTCCCTGCCAGCACTGGCTGCTGTCACTCTGCTCCCCTGTGTGCTGCAGCCCTGGGTTCCTGGGGACTGCTCAGGGCTTTCTCCAGGTCCCCACATGAGGAGATCCATCCACTTCCAGCTGGAATGAGCTTTACCTCGAGGGGGGTGTTCTGGGCTCCAGCAGCTGCCAGGGAGGGGGATCCTGGCTTTGCACAGGCAGGGTGACACAGCTTTAAACCCCTGGGCTGGAAAGGACGCTGAGAGCCAGCACTTCCTCTGCTAAAGCATTCAAAAGCAGCTTTAAATCGGATTAGGATTTAACAATCACTTCATGGTTTACTCACTGCAGGGAGGATCAAAGCCCGGGGAGGGCTCTTCAGCTGTTTGCTTTTCCTTTATGTAGGAACTTCCCCATGGCTGCCCTTAAACCCCCACTAAACACAATTTAAAAAACCCTCCCTTCTCAGAACAGCAAATTACTTAACCACAGCCTAAAATAAGGTGTTCATTATCTGGTGACACTTTTTTTTTTCCTCTGTTTGCTATTTCACTGAGCTCCCATTCTGGGGCAGTGCAGGGAGCAGCTCTGCATTCCCAGCTCCAGCTCGACTGGTCCTGGCAGATCCCAAAACTGGAATCTGGATTTGCCTTGATGTGCTGTGTCACCCCAGTGCTGGGCAAAAAAAAGGTTCAGCATTTGTTCTGTGGACTGATGGTGTGTGAGGGGAGCAGGGACTGCTGCAGGGCTGCACAGGTGCTGCAGGGACTGCTGCAGTGCTGCACAGGTGCTGCAGGCACTTCTCCTTGCAATCTGGTGGAAATGCTTTTAGAATCTAAGAGCTTTGTGTGCATTCTTCTGCTCAAGATGACCAAGGGCTTATCCTGCTGGGAGAGACCTAAGGTTTAAAACAAAAAAAAAAAGTGGGAATGGGAGAGGGGATTTTAATTCTGTCTAAAATAGAGCATTTGTCTGTCCCTCTGGCTTCTTCCTATTGATGTGATGCAGATTTGTCTGGAAGTGGCATTTGGGGAATTTGTTCAGTGGTGACTTAACTGTTGGACTGAATCTTGGAGGCCTTTTCCAGCCTAAATGGTTCCATTTATGAGATTCTGTGGCACCTCAGAGTGCTGCACCCTGGGGTGCTGAGCCAGGGATGCCCATGATTTATCTGGAGGCTAATGCCTGTTTTCTCCTCCCCATGTAATGTGGGTTAGCTCAGAAAAGGAACTAAATGCAGAATGGGGATTAAACTGTGTGAGCCTGATGGATGTTTTGTAGGTGATGCTCTGCAGAAAATCATTACTTTGAAATGTTGGAATAGGAAAGAACATTTTTCAGGCTTTTCAGACATAACATGTTGTGGAGAAGAAGCTTGGAACAGATGCACCCATAGTTTATTCCATTTATCATATTAAAAATAAAGAAAAGACAATTTCAGCTCATTTACTGCTTTATTAGTTCAAATAAACAGCTTTTCTAATCAATGTGTATGGCAAGCACAATGCTTTGGTAATTGGCAGTGGTGGTTCCAAAATTAACGAGACTGTCCTTGTTTGTGGTCTGTAACAAGTCCCACATTGCTCTAACCCAGCCCTTATCTCATGGTCCCTTTAGCACAGGAGAATTTGTGATGTTATTTTTCAATTTTCAGACATTTGAGGGCTGGTTTTATCCCCCATCCCTTTGAGAAAGTGCAGTTGGAAATGAGGAGAGCAGCACAGGAAACAGTCCCAGGGACAATGGCTCAGCTGTGTCCAGGGGAGTCCTTTGCTCTTATTTATCTGCAGCTATTTATTGATTTTTGCCTTCCTTTGCAAAAATACTGATTTAATTTATGAGGTGACAGGAGAGGCTGGGAGAATGATTTTACCTCTAAGAGCTCAGAATTGTCCAACTAATTGCCCAGGAAAAAGAGAAAAGATCTGCTGATCTCCCCCTGCAGATGTTTCTCATCTGGAATCCAGACCAATTCCAGACATTTATTTTTTTGATTGCTGTTTATTTTGATGCTTTATTACACAGCCATTGCCAGGAAGGAAATGGTGCTCGGAAATCCAGAAAGATGTTTTCTTTTTTCCTACTTTGGTACTATTTATTCTGTAACAATTTGGGGTTTAACCCCTTTCTCCCCCTTTTCTTTATGTGATTGTGAGCCCTCACTTCCAGCCTTCCCTGGGAACCACAAAACGCTGATCCTGGGCTGGGACCTGCCATGGTTTGGTGTTAAACTCCCTGAAATTTTATAGAGACATTAATGCTCGTTTCCAGATTGTAACTAATAAGGACCTGTTGGCTTTTTTTGCCACCTAGTGCTTCTGTCCCTGCATTACTGTGGAGGGCTGTGTGTGTGTGAGGAGTCAGGAGCCATCTGGGGCTGCAGCTCCTCAGCCAAACGTCTCTTTGCTTTGTCAGAGGAGTTTCCCTGCACCAGTGGGATGAACTCAAACCTTCCCTGCTTTGCTCAGAGCCACCAAAGGCTGTGGAAAAACCTTCTGTGTGCTGAGTGGGAGAAAACAGGGAGCACCTCTTGCTTGTGGTTTGATTTTAAATCTCCTGCCTGGAAGATGCTGAGATTGCTGATGTTTTGTGGGTTTGATAGGATGGTGCATGTTCCCCCTGTGGACAGAGCTTCAAATCTCATGGCTGGGCACACAGAGCACCTCTGTCCTCTGGGCTGGCAGCAGTGATGCTCCAACACCCCTGAGCTGTGCTTCCATATGATTAAAAACGGCTGGAAAATTCAATATGTGCAAAGCCAACAATCCCGTGGCACTTTATTTCTTCAGATTTCTGCTGGAGCTGTTGGTGTGCCAAACCTGCCTCGGGCACTTGCACTCACACCCACAGGTACCTGTGATCTGTAATTCAAGGGGATGCTGTGCATTAAAGCTGGGGAT
This sequence comes from Alaudala cheleensis, assembly GCA_013398995.1. Classification (NCBI taxonomy): domain Eukaryota; kingdom Metazoa; phylum Chordata; class Aves; order Passeriformes; family Alaudidae; genus Alaudala; species Alaudala cheleensis. The sequence goes on from VWYE01002624.1 coordinate 23,431, forward strand.
GGGTTTTTTTTCCCTCCAAACTGGGGGTGTGCAGGAGCCCCAGTGGGGTTTGGGGGTGTGCTGACACCGAGGGATGTGCAGCCCCTCCTGTCCCTGGGCAGGCTCTGCCCTGAGCTCTCCCTGAGCACAATGGAGCTGTTCTGCTCCAAAAGGGAGCAGGGAGGTGGGTGGATTAGGAAATATTTCATATTAGGGATTTTTGGGGTTTTTTTTCCCCACTGAGCCATGTCACATCCAAGTCCCACCATGGCTTTATGTGCTCTGTGAGGAGCAGACCTGCTGCTGCCCATCTGTCCATGTGTCTGTCCGTGTGTTTGTCCATGTGTCTGTCTGTCCATGTGTCCCAGGCAGGGCTCTGGCCATGTTTGGAGTCACCAAACCAGAGCTTGGCAAGGCCCTGCAGTGCCCATGGCTGTGGGACACAGCAGCACTGACAGGCCCCTGCAGTGGGTGATTTATTGCCCTTTGGTCCCTGGTGATGGCATCCAGACCTCCCAACCTTCCCTAATCCACAAATGGAAAAGTGGCACTTAAAATGAATTTATTCAGGTGGGAGTGCTGTAAAACACGAAAATGAGGCTTTTGACTTGCTGCACCTACACTTGAGTGTCAATGAAAAGCTTTTTATTTGGTTTTAGGGCCAGACTTGCAGAAGTCAATGTGCTTTGTGGTCTGGCCCTGTGTGTGTTACAGGGGCCAGACTGGAACAGGGCACGGACAGCGAGGAAGGGGTTGGGAGCCAAGGGAAAGACCAGCAAAGCTTTGAGCATCTTAGAGGGGAGAGTTTGCCTGGGGAAGGCTGAAAATGGGAGAGATGAGAGAGACAAACCCCCAAATGAGATTCCTTTGGGATGAATAAGGAAGGATTTCCATGCCATAGATTTTGTCCCAGCTTTGCTTAGTGGGGTCTCCCGGTGCTCCCTGGCTGCTGCCGCCCTGCTGGGCAGCACGGGGAGCATCTCCCAGCTCCGAGGGGCTCTGGGTGGGGAGCAGGGGGTGCTGGTGGAGGAGCAGGCACCGCCTGCCTCTGCCCCACTTGTCTGATGTGACACTGTCCTCAAACACAANCAAACCCCCAAATGAGAATCCTTTGGGATGAATAAGGAAGTATTTGCATGCCATAGATTTTGTCTCAGCTTTGCTCTGTGGGGTCTCCCAGTGCTCCCTGGCTGCTGCCTCCCTGCTGGGCAGCACGGGGAGCATCTCCCAGCTCCGAGGGGCTCTGGGTGGGGAGCAGGGGGTGCTGGTGGAGGAGCAGGCACCGCCTGCCTCTGCCCCACTTGTCTGATGTGACACTGTCCTCAAACACAAGGTCATTGACAGCCTGCCCGGGGCTGCCAGAGCAGGAAGTTACCTTGCAAAGGAAGGAACCAGCCCGTGCTGTCTAAATATTGTCAGTTGTGTGCTGAAAGGGGGCCACGGCCTGAGGAACCTCAATAGTGGCTCTTTGTGTCCCCTGGCTGCCTCCTGCCAGAGCACTTTCCATAATTAGGAGTGAGGCGTGTTTGCAGTGCTGCCTCCTCACACACCTGTACGTGTGGGGCTGTTCATGTGAAATCCCTGTGCTAACACAGTGAGGAGTCCTGCCTGCAGCCCTGGGAATGCTGCAGGAGG
>VWYE01002624.1:25226-35226 GCA_013398995.1 Alaudala cheleensis
GTCAGGAGCCATCTGGGGCTGCAGCTCCTCGGCCAAACGTCTCTTTGCTTTGTCAGAGGAGTTTCCTTGCACCAGTGGGATGAACTCAAACCTTCCCTGCTTTGCTCAGAGCCACCAAAGGCTGTGGAAAAACCTTCTGTGTGCTGAGTGGGAGAAAACAGGGAGCACCTCTTGCTTGTGGTTTGATTTTAAATCTCCTGCCTGGAAGATGCTGAGATTGCTGATGTTTTGTGGGTTTGATAGGATGGTGCATGTTCCCCCTGTGGACAGAGCCTCCAATCTCATGGCTGGGCACACAGAGCACCTCTGTCCTCTGAGCTGGCAGCAGTGATGCTCCAACACCCCTGAGCTGTGCTTCCATATGATTAAAAACGGCTGGAAAATTCAATATATGCAAAGCCAACAATCCCATGGCACTTTATTTCTTCAGATTCCTGCTGGAGCTGTTGGTGTGCCAAACCTGCCTCGGGCACTTGCACTCACACCCACAGGTACCTGTGATCTGTAATTCAAGGGGATGCTGTGCATTAAAGCTGGGGATGGGCTGCCCCTGGCTCCAAACTGGGGGTGTGCAGGAGCCCCAGTGGGGTTTGGGGGTGTGCTGACACCGAGGGATGTGCAGCCCCTCCTGTCCCTGGGCAGGCTCTGCCCTGAGCTCTCCCTGAGCACAATGGAGCTGTTCTGCTCCAAAAGGGAGCAGGGAGGTGGGTGGATTAGGAAATATTTCATATTAGGGATTTTTGGGGTTTTTTTTCCCCACTGAGCCATGTCACATCCAAGTCCCACCATGGCTTTATGTGCTCTGTGAGGAGCAGACCTGCTGCTGCCCATCTGTCCATGTGTCTGTCCGTGTGTTTGTCCATGTGTCTGTCTGTCCATGTGTCCCAGGCAGGGCTCTGGCCATGTTTGGAGTCACCAAACCAGAGCTTGGCAAGGCCCTGCAGTGCCCATGGCTGTGGGACACAGCAGCACTGACAGGCCCCTGCAGTGGGTGATTTATTGCCCTTTGGTCCCTGGTGATGGCATCCAGACCTCCCAACCTTCCCTAATCCACAAATGGAAAAGTGGCACTTAAAATGAATTTATTCAGGTGGGAGTGCTGTAAAACACGAAAATGAGGCTTTTGACTTGCTGCACCTACACTTGAGTGTCAATGAAAAGCTTTTTATTTGGTTTTAGGGCCAGACTTGCAGAAGTCAATGTGCTTTGTGGTCTGGCCCTGTGTGTGTTACAGGGGCCAGACTGGAACAGGGCACGGACAGCGAGGAAGGGGTTGGGAGCCAAGGGAAAGACCAGCAAAGCTTTGAGCATCTTAGAGGGGAGAGTTTGCCTGGGGAAGGCTGAAAATGGGAGAGATGAGAGAGACAAACCCCCAAATGAGATTCCTTTGGGATGAATAAGGAAGGATTTCCATGCCATAGATTTTGTCCCAGCTTTGCTTAGTGGGGTCTCCCGGTGCTCCCTGGCTGCTGCCGCCCTGCTGGGCAGCACGGGGAGCATCTCCCAGCTCCGAGGGGCTCTGGGTGGGGAGCAGGGGGTGCTGGTGGAGGAGCAGGCACCGCCTGCCTCTGCCCCACTTGTCTGATGTGACACTGTCCTCAAACACAAGGTCATTGACAGCCTGCCCGGGGCTGCCAGAGCAGGAAGTTACCTTGCAAAGGAAGGAACCAGCCCGTGCTGTCTAAATATTGTCAGTTGTGTGCTGAAAGGGGGCCACAGCCTGAGGAACCTCAATAGTGGCTCTTTGTGTCCCCTGGCTGCCTCCTGCCAGAGCACTTTCCATAATTAGGAGTGAAGCGTGTTTGCATTGCTGCCTCCTCACACACCTGTACATGTGGGGCTGTTCATGTGAAATCCCTGTGCTAACACAGTGAGGAGTCCTGCCTGCAGCCCTGGGAATGCTGCAGGACATAACTGGGATGTGTGGGACAGGAGGTTGTTGTGGTGCTGAGAGGAGAAGACACCCAGTGGATTCCCCCTCTGCCAAGCAGGAGAATAATCCCCCTACAGAGAGATGGTTTTGTCTGGGCTGAATTCTCCCTTTTTTAAAATCCATTGACGTTTGCATGGAAACCAGAAAAATGGGCTTAAGTCAAGAATGCAATAACTGCAAACTGCTCTCCATGGCAGGCACTCATCCCTCCCAGCCCTTCTGCTGCAGGAGGATCAGTGCAGGAGTGCAGTCCTGTGCATGGCTGCATGGCACAGGGCTCAGGATGCACTGGGTGATGCACAGCAGCTTTTCCAGGCACGTTTCTGCCTCTCCCTCCCTGATAACTCCCAGCCAGACATTGATCCGTTCAGTTTGGGGGGAAAGGAGCCATGTAGGACAACGGGACACTTGAGCAGAGATTCCTGAAGCGAGTCCAAGGCAGAAGGGAGCAGTCACGTGGTGCTGGCACCATGCCTGCTTCCAGCTGCTGAGTTTCATTAGGAGACAGCCAAAATACATTAATTAGTCTTCTAACATAACTCTCCTGTGCAGGCAGTGCCGTGGCTTTCACTGGGGCAGAGGAGATGCTCTGTACACTGTGTGAATGATGCAACCTCTGTGTCAACCTGTGTCCCCTGCCTGAGGCTCCCAGGAGTCCCCTGGGTGGTGGGATCGTGCTGGGGTGGCCAGGGCACAGCAGGCAGCCTGCTTCAGGTTTGGGCTTTCCCAAAATTCAGTGTGGCTTCAGATCCAGGGCTGTTTCCAGCCTGGTTTGTGCAGGGGGTTGTAGCCTGGTGGGGGTCGCTCTCCTCTCCCCAGAACAGGTGAGGGGACAAAAAGAAGAGGCCTTGAGTTGTACCAGGGGAGGTTTAGGTTGGACATTGGGGAAAATTTCTTACCTGAAAGAAGAGTGGAGTGCCCATCCCCAGAGAGATTTAACAGCCCTGTGGATGTGGCACTTGGGGACGTGGGTTAGAGGTGGCACTGGCATTGCTGGGGAATGGTTGGGCTCAGTGAGCTTAGAGGGCTTTTCCAACCTGAATAATTCTGTGATTTCTTTTGTTTCTATATGAAGTCTCCTCTGGCAGATGTCCCCAGCAGTGATTTCACACAAACACCCTAAAACAGCCACATCTGTGCTCCTCTTGCAGGAGAGACACCCACAATATACCCAGGTAATCCCCACTCCTGCTGCAAAACCACTTGTAAAAATTCTGCAGAAATCCAAGGGAAAAGCCGTGCTGGTCTAATCAGGAGTTTACTTCTTCTCCAGAAGCTTTCTGAGCTTTCAGGCACTTAATGGAAACACCAGTGCTCACACTTGGAGGGCAGGCTGGAAAGTCTGCGTGGGCCTGTGTGTGTGCCAGGGAGTCAATTTTTGTGCCTCAGAAGCCTCTTTCCATTATGCTTTTGTCAGGCTTTGCCTCCGTAAAGGGAAATTTGGACTTTCCGTGTCAAAGCCCTCTGCAAATGTTACCCAAGGCCTCTTGTCAGAGCTGTAGTTTGTACAGGAACCCCTCCCAGGGCTTGCCCAGGAGTGGGGAAGGCAGCTCTAACACTCCTGCCCTTTGAGGGACATGGCTGTTATTTGGGATTTTTCATTCTTTCCTCCCTCAGCATTCACCATTTCGGATGCAGGCTCATGCTCCTGCTCTCTCTAACAGCCTGTTTTTCCTCTAACCACTTCCAGCTCCAAAACCTCTCCACATCTTCTCAATGTAAATACACTTCACTTGCCCAGAGCAGGCTGGGGAGACAGTGCTGACCTTCAGCTGAGAGCAGAGCATTGCAGACTGACCTACTTTGCTGCAGAGTGGGTTTGGCTGTGGCAGGGCAGCTCTCTGCTCCCTGCCCTCCTCTTGGGGAAGGTCTTTGGGGAGATGCCCCATGTGGGTGGGAGAGCAGAGCTTAAGGAGATGGGAACTTCAGGGGATGTTTGGGTGGCTGGTGCTGGGTTTCTCCCTAGTGCCAGCTTTAGATGTTTGACTGTGCCTTTAAATAGTCCACCACGGGTCAGTAACACAAAATGCCCATCACAAAATACTAATTTTTCATTCACTACCTCATTTTTTTTCCCCTCTTTGCTGGCTTTCCTCAAGGCTGGTGGTGTGAAGGGTGCACTGCAGGAGGAGCCAGGCTGCCGTGGTTCTTCCCCAGGCTCCTTGGCTGCTCCTTGGTTGCTTTGTCAGGTGTCCCTCGTGCTCTGTAAGAACTTCTGGGTGCTGCCAGAGCAGCTGTGGCTGCCCCTGGATCCCTGGCAGTGCCCAAGGCCAGGCTGGAGTAACCTGGGCCACTGGAAGGTGTCCCCATGGCAGGGGGTAGAACAGATATTCTCTAAGGTCTCTTTCAGTCCAAACCTTTCTGTGTTTCTGTGATTCCAGGAGTGGATTAAGTGGGAATCATTTAATAAATGCACACTGGGATTACTCAGCTCTTTGGATTTTGCCATTTTCTGCAGTACTGGTTTCCCAGCAGGGCTGTGGGGTGGCCCCTCTGGAAGTTGTCTGTTGTTAGGGGACTTGTGTCTTTAAAACCAAGTCCTCTCCTTATCTCAAGCTTAAAGTGCAAAATTCCCAGGTTGGAAGCAAGTTAAAATTTCCTGTTCCAGCTGCATCTGCATTCAGTCTTGGAAGCAGATACTTGGCTGTAATTCTAAAAAAAAAAAAAAAAAAGAATAAAAATTGATATTGCAGGTAAGAAGGAGCGACTGAAAAAAAACTCCCTTCAGAAGCCCTTCAAGCAGTTTTTAGGATAATTTTAACTTATTTCTGGATAATTCCTACCACTGGTCACCCATTAAAAATAACAAGCCCAAACTGAACCCCCTGTCCCTGCTGACAAACACCATGGACTTGCTTGCAGCTTCTCTCATGGCTGAACATCTGCTTCTCCCTACTGAGAGGTTCCCTTGGATGAGGGACTGCAATTCCCCACACAAAGGTTAAACAGAGTTGAGAGGCTCCAGGCAGTGGCCTTGTGCCTGTGCTGCACAAACAGCTGCAGTGTGGAAATGTCCCACTGCAATTCAGAAAGGAGCTCAGAAGGGGGAAAAGTCACCCAGCCAAAGCCTGGGCTGCAGCAAGCGTGGACTGGATGGTCTCAGAGAGCTTTTCCAGCCCTGATGATCCTGTGGTTCTGAGCTTTGCAGATGCTCCAGTATGGCAGGGGGTGTTTGGAGTGGGTCTGAGGAGCTGGTGCTGCTGCTGGGCTCTGCTCTGTGGGAAACACCAAAGGTAAAAAGGTTTTCACACCTCCTGAGAGCCTTTTTACCTTTGCTATTTCCCACACTGCACCTGCTTCCTTCTGCCTGGGCAGTGCCACCAGCTTCCCATGGGATGGGCTCAGAAGCTGGAGGTTCTTGGCAGTTTGTGTGCACAGGATTGTTTCCATTTTTGATCGTTTAACAGGATTATTTCCATTTTTGATCGTTTAACAGGATTATTTCCATTTTTGATTATTTGGTGCTGTTTGGTGTGTTTGGCAGCAGCTGGGAGGGCTGCAGGGTGATGCAGGGCCATCATTTCATCCTTGGGTGCCAGAGATGCTCCAAGTGGCACTGGCAGAGCCCTTCCCATGGTGTCACACAGGTGTGGGGACACTGTCACACAGCTGTAACCTCGTGGTGAGACCAGGGTGGCCTTTGGGATGAAGGATTCCAACCCTCTCCTTCATCATCCCCATCACTTCCCCCTGCAGGAGCAGCTGGGTGTGACCACACCAGCCCAGGATCCACGCTGGGGCTGTGCCCCTGTCCCTGAGCTGTCCCCAAACACCACAGCCACACTTCTCCTTTCCTCTGTGTCTCGGCTTTCAGCTCCCCTGGCTCCACATCCTGCGGGGCTGCACTTCACACACGGGGCAGGAGCATCAAAGGGGAGATGCTGAATAAAGCCCCCACTTTATGACATCTCTTCAAAGTGCCTTTTTAGGAGTTCAAAGGACACGAGGAAAGGAGGGGATCAAAATCAAAGGAGGATGGGGGGGGAGGGAAATTAAAGCCTCAGAGGAACTTTATGGCAAGTTTTCTGTAACACTTTCAATGCCAAAATCACAAGGGTTCCCAGCACTGGCTCTTCCCTGCTCATCAGATTTCCTGTGTACCTGCCCTGGATCAGGGCAGCCCAGCAGCTTCAGCCCCACACACACACACAGGGCACCACAATTTCACTTTTTCATTCATTTGCCATTCTGGGCCTTCAGGCCAAGGGGAAGATGTTTGTTCTGAACTGCCTGGAAGTCCTGGGGCTGACAGCAGAGCTCACCTTTAATGAAAATCATCCTTTTTTTGCTTTCAGGAAATGCCTCTCACTCTTCTCTCGCTGTCTTCTACTGCAGGACCATCATTTTATCCATGTTTGGGAAATTTCCTTTATTGCTGGGGGAAAGGGACTTCTGAATGAAGACTGTGGGATCTGACTTGAAGCAAGAGAAGAGAAGCAAAGCCTCTGTGTGAACATTGCAGGTAACATCCACAGACTCTGCTTTACAGGGAAGAAATGCAAATCAGTGAGGGATAAAGTGCTTAACATTCACTTAGCTCTCATAATTTTGTCATTTCCTGTCTGCTTTCAAACAGAATAGGGAAAACAATTATGTACAAAGCAAGGGAAAGGAATCAGGCTGGTTTCAAGGCAGGATCAAACCCTTTGTAATGCTGGACTGAGGTGAGCTGGAACCACTTCCTGCTGTGGGGAGCAGAGTGGGGCAGGGATGAAGCTGGGAAGGACTGGGGTGCTCATTATGCTTTTCCCAGGTTGTGTTACAATTTTGGGAGCTTTCAGACTTTATTTAAATAGAAAGACTGAGAAGACAAACCAGTTACCTGAGAAAAGAAAGTGTGTGTTGGTGGAGGGAGGGAAGGCTCAGGCTCAGAGGAGCTGTGGGGTTTCCTTGGGCTTCCTTGAGCTGTGCAGGAGCAGCCTGTGCCTCCAGTTTGGTGCTCCCAAGGTAGTTTTGTTCACTGGCAGGGGCATTTCCTCCACAGGGGCACTGTTTCCTCATCCCACTGCTTTTCCAGAATGCACAGTGTGTGTTCCTGCAGGAATTCTCAGCCCCTGTCCTGCCCAGGTGAGTTCACCTGCTCCAAGTGCTTTTCCCACAGGTGCTTTCCAGGACTGCTGCTCAGAGAAAGGCACAGAACTGCTGCTGAACTCCCTTCTCATTAATCCAATCTCCTGTTTTTAATACACTGAACTACACACCTTGCACTCTGTGCTCTGCTTTAGGCAGGCACCCAAAATAGTCTGGAGCAGTGCAAATATGGGAGATAAAACCCAGTGTGTGCTGGGCTGTGCTGGAGCTCTGGTGCTGTGCTGTGTGGGTGGAGGTCTGGAGGACAACCACTGCCAAAAAAACAAATTAAATTCCTTGTTTTTCACCCAGAGAGGTCCCAGTTTCACTAATTATCACTGCAAGGACACCTCAAGGTGAAATTCAGGAAGTGTTTATTATATCTCAGCAAAAAAGGTAGTTTTGTTCACTGGTAACTGTAAGGGGGGAATTTAAGGTGTGTGGAGAAACTCATCAGATTGGAACTTGCCTTGGAGACTGGGACCTGCAAGGTTTGTTTACAAGAGAGGGGGATTTGCATCGAGGAGAGACCCTTTAATACTTGACATTAATTGGTTTGGAGCTGGCCTGCCTCCATGAACAGATGGCTTCATTTCCCTCAGGGTGCTGCAGGCCACGTGGGGGGATTTCCTCTCCAAGCAGGGGGACAGGTACACAGAGTCCCCTCCTGTGCTGAGCCAGGGCTGGGCCAGGGGCACCAGGGGCTCCCCAGCCCCACGGCTGCTGGCTCAGCATCCCATAATACCACTGCTCGTCAGGGATGTGGCAGCGTCCAGGAGGTTATCCAGGTCTTCCCATGGGAACTGGGAGCCTGGTGATTTCCATCCACCTCACCCAGAAATTAGAAAACGGATTTTTTTGTTTTGAGTTCCCCTCTGGCTCAGCCCCGGGTGCAGCAGCAGGGACGGGGCTGAGCTGGGAATGCTCCTGGGGCTGGGATGTGCTTCCTGCAGGGGGGAAGAGCAGTGACTCAGCAGGGCTAAAGGTGTCCGTGGGTGATGTCAGAGCTTCCTCCTGGCTCTGGCACACGCAGTTCCCCACCCTGGCTGTGGCACACGCAGTTCCTCACCCTGGCTGTGGCACACGCAGATCCTCACCCTGGCTGTGACACACACAATTCCTCACCCTGGCTCTGGCACACGCAGTTCCTCCCGCTGGGGACACCTCACCCCTTGGGGCTGTTGGCTCTTGGAGCCTTTGGAGCATCTCTGTGGCCTCTCTGGACTCACCCCAGCAGGTCCAGGTCCTTCCTGCACTGGGGACCCCAGAGTTGGACACAGGTGGCTCCAGGTGTGAGCAGAGGGAGGAATCCCCTCCCTCCACCTGTGCCCACCCTTTCAGTGCAGCCCAGGACACGGTTTGGCTGTCAGATAACCAAGGCTTGGTGCTCCGTGGCAGCACAGTGGGGCTTTTACCACACTGCCAGGTCGAGGAGATGTTAATGGGATGGAGCTGGAGCACTCCCCATCGCAGGTGGGCTGCAGTGTGGCCTCAGTTCCAGGTCTGTGCTGGGTTTTACTTTATTTTGGTTTTGTGAGTGTTGCTAAGAGATGATTCCCCCTGGAAGCTGCAGGACCTGCACAGATGCAAACTGGCTCAGGAGGGAGGGAGGGAGGCTCCCTGAAACCCAAAGGGCAAATGAAGATGTGTTTGGGAATCCTCAGCCAGCTCCACACAGGCACTCCCAGAAAAGCAGTGCTGGGCACAGGATATGGCCATTTCCCAGGAAGATCCTGGCACCTCCTGGCACTGTTTGCAGTGTCCTTTCCTTAATGAAACTGGGGTTTTTTTGTGCTTTTCTTAAGCTGCAAATGCTTATGCACATTCCTAAATATTTTCCTACTTCCCTTTTCGGATGTCTAACATTATGTATTATTTTCTGATACTTGCCTAACCCGGGAAATCTGTTTTCCATCTCACTTCAGCCAAGGTTTTCTTTTAAACCAGTCCTTCCCAGTATTTTCCTTTAACACTTCTGGTTTGCTGAGTGAACTTTGCAGCGTGAGGGTAAATGAAAGTGAAAATGTATTGCTTGTCACACACTGGCTGTTTAGAGAGGGTTTGGGGTTTTTCTTTTCCCCTCTGGATTTGAAGAGGGAGATATAAATCACTGATTTAAAACCAGGGTAATTTAACAAGATTATAGGAGAGGGAAAATCCACTTCCTACCCAAAGTTAGAGTCTCTTAGGTCTCTCCACCTACACAAGCCATATGCATCCTCCCAGCTGCCCAAGATCCTCTTTTGTGTTTTTCTGGCAGGACTGTGGTGTAATAATTAAAGCCCATAGGCAAAGCTTTCTTGGTGGGTCTTTTAATTACTTTGTAATTGGTCAGAGAGTTACCAGCCCCCAGCCCCCTCTCAGTGCTTGCAAAGTCCCAGTCCTGAAGGGACACTCAAAGCTCAGAGTCCCAGAGCAGAGGGAGGTGAGCAGGGGTTGCCTTTTGGTGCCATCTCCCTGTTTAACCACCATGGGCAAGCTGTGCTTTTCCTTGCAGGGGTGAAGCTCTGGGTGAGGAGAGCAGAGGGGTTTGAGCTGCAGCAAGCTGTGCTTTTCCTTGCAGGAGTGAAGCTCTGGGGTGAGGAGAGCAGAGGGATTTGGGCTGCAGCAAGCTCTGCTTTTCCTTGCAGGAGTGAAGCTCTGGGATGGGGAGAGCAGAGGGGTTTGAGCTGCAGCAAGCTGTGCTTTTCCTTGCAGGAGTGAAGCTCTGGGTGAGGAGAGCAGAGGGTTTGAGCTGCAGCAAGCTGTGCTTTTCCTTGCAGGAGAGAAGCTCTGGGATGGGGAGAGCAGAGGGGTTTGAGCTGCAGCAAGTTGTGCTTTTCCTTGCAGGAGTGAAGCTGTGGGATGGGGAGAGCAGAGTGATTTTGGCTGCAGCAAGCTGTGCTTTTCCTTGCAGGAGTGAAGCTCTGGGGATGGGGAGAGCAGAGGGGTTTGAGCTCCAGCAGTGGGTGGGAGCTGGATCTGAAGGGCTCTGCATGGGAGCAAAGGAGGGGAGAG